>MU188064.1:17196-30166 GCA_016904865.1 Pissodes strobi | reverse complement strand
TAATAGTCGGAGGCCGAAAAATCAGCAATCTTCGCTATGCTGACGATAGCCTAATTCTAACTTCCTCAACAGAGGAACTTGAACAGATTATGAATAGATTAGACACTGTTAGGAGAGAGTATGGGCTCAAAATTAATGCACAGAAAACCAAGGTGATGATCATCGACAGATCCAGAATTCCAGAAATAACCAACCAGAGATACGAAATGTCGCAGGATATGAAGTGGTGACTCGTTTCAACTACTTAGGCACTCTAGTCACGAACAGTGGAGGGTGCGAAGAAGAAATACGTCGACGCCTTACAATGGCCAGATCAGCAACGACCAAGCTTACTAAAATCTGGAAAGACATTGACATAAGTAAAAACACCAAATTACGTCTGGTGCGGGCGCTTGTCTTTCTTATCGCCACTTACGCTGCAGAAACTTGGACCATCAAAAATTCAGACTCCTAACGTGTATTGGCCTTTCAAATGTGGGTCTATCGCAGACTGCTGCGCATACCCTGGACAGCACACCGCACAAATAACTCAATATTAGCAGAACTCACCATCACCACTAGGCTCACCACAATTATTAACCAAAACATACTGCGATATTTTGGACATATAACGAGACGGAGAGAGGTATGGAGAGACTAGTAGTTGAGGGCAAAGTAGAGGGTAAAAGAACTCGAGGAAGATCGCCATTGCGATGGTCAGATCAAATAAAGAACATTACAGGTTACTCTCTATCCGAAGCAGCACAACACGCTCAAGCGATAATAAATCGAGTTACATAACGCCACCACATCCTTACGAAGGATAAAGGACAGAGGAGGAGGAGGTTTCTCCTAAAAGTAGTAATATTAATATAATCTTGAATGGATGGTACATATACTTCGAGAGATATACTGCGAGATTGCGCTATATCTATTTGCATTTCGTGGTTACTTAAGGTACTATACCAAGAAGATAATTGTCATAGAAATAATAATTGTTCTAACAATTGTATCCAGATATTTATATCCTTGGTATATACAGTTGTCAAGAGCTGGATATGACATAATATCACAAGTATCTGGGCACACCGATTCAATATCGATTGGAAAGCTTCGCGCTTGTGTAGTGTGAGTCAAGGTTAATTTTAACTTTGCTTTTAGTAATTTTTTATTATTCCGCTAATATTTTACTTCACCCACGGCCCTCAGCTCGCTCCGGGGGCGCAACCAATAGGAACTAACCCAAAAGAACCCAAGGCAGGCCCAAAATCTAGAAAAAAATTATATGCATTATCGACTGAAAAGAACAGTGCGCAACTAGTTCGCATATATCAGCTGACATCCATTTATACGAATTACTGATGAACTTTTATTTGACTCGAAGCGCAACCCACATTAGTAGTAGGTATTAGGCATAATCTGCAAAATTAAGGCGCTTGCCCTTTGTTTATATCTGCAGCTGATTGAATTCGTGTTTCGCATCCATATCGAAATGTATCTGGAGATAATAAGAGTATATTATGCAATTTTGTTCCAAAAAATATGTGATTTTGCAAGATGATTGGAAGGAGTTTTAAGTTGCTAAAAAAGAAACAATGTATGACAGTAGAGTGCACTCTACTCATGACCGCTATTATACTCGATCAAAATAACTTAATTACTGAGCAAATGTAGTCACTAGTCAGTGACTAAAGTTTGGCAAAATCACTACGTGAAGGTACTTCCGATTATATTTTAATTATTACCAACCAATTTTTTAAATTTCTTCATATATTACAATAAAAACGCAATTTTTGTTAAAGTAAACAAATAACAATAAAATTATTTTTTAAACCGAATGGATCTTTGTGATTTTATTTGGGTTTGAGAGTTTTATAAATGTACAGTCTTCAGATTCGAAAGGAAATATGTGAATGGCAACAAAATTGCATAATAGTAATAAACTGCAAAATCTATAAATTGTTTGTTATAACGATTGCTTCAATATAATTTAAGCAGATTAATTTCTTCAATTTGCTTAATTATTTTCTTTTATATTGTAACAGTTCGATATTGCCAATTTTAAAATTTCATTTATATGCCGCATTTAAGGAAAAATGATGCTGTATTTTGCACTCATCGGTTTATTAATTCTGAATTTAATATTTCGCTTGAAATTGCCGTTTTTTTTTAATGTAAAACTAACCATATTTTAAGTATCGGTTAACGATATATTTGTATTAGCTTTCATAATCCGTTGTGACTATTTATTTTAGTTAATAAGCGATGTACATTATTATTAAGATAGCTTGGTTTGATTCGTACCTTATTTATCATGAACAGCCAGCGAATTGATTTATATTTTTATGAATGTTGTTCGTGAAGCCTGAAAAAAATGCTACACTTGACTCGATCCTTACGTTAGTAGGGGTTTTTGTGACCTTCGCGACGGAGTAATAGGAATGTACCGTTTGTTGTGAATGCCAGCTGTCGTTTCGAATTGCTAAAGGGTTATCGTTTTGTTAGGGAATATTCTCTATTATTTCGTGATTCTCTTGTTTATGCATTAGTTGTGGCCTCGGCCATCATGTTGCCATCATGACAAGCGAGAGCTCGGTCGCATAATATCTTCGAATTATTCCTTGGATCGAATCACTCGGCATGTTTCCGCCCCTCACTACTTGTGACGCAGCAGCGAATCTCGAAGGCCAATTGACGAAAGGGGTAGACGGCCTTTCACTAGTTTGATCGGAACGTAAAAGGAACGTTTGCGAGTGCGGCTGGAAACTTCACGTTTTAGTATTGTGCTATAATACAACCCTTTTTGATAGGGGATCTATTATTGTGTTGTTTCTGCTTGTGTTTTAACATGACCGATTTTTCGGGCTCTACATGCTGTACTAGGTAAGCATTTTCTCTGGATTTCTGTTTCTATGGCCTGTGAAGCGCGTGACCGCCATGATGCTATTTTTTTTTGTTTCCATTATTTATAGCGGCTTCCACGTGCGTCCCATAAGACCGAGACCGTCGAATCTCTCATAGTCGACCCTCACGTCCAAGTTTGAAGTAAATATCGTTATCGTTTTGCCTAAATTAATGATTTGATTGCTTATCTGTGTAAATATCGCCATTTGCTTCTCTCACGTGTTATCTTATCTACTCCATTTTATCGGATCCGAATTTTTATTTTAATGCAACCTTAATTTTGATCATATGGGGAAGTTTATATATTCTTTTAGGGGTGATTCATACCCATCTTTTTATATTCAAGTTGTCTGAACCTTAATATCTCTTTTATTTGCTTTATTGCATTGCAAGTCCATGGTTTTATTTTTGTCTGGGAAAATTTGTTTTATAAAGAAGACGTATTTATGCAAAGGGGGGGGGGGGGGGCTTTGATTTTTATTAAAGTAAGGGGACTTCGTTTAATGCGTACTGGATTATTTCAGGGTTTTCTGGAGGGCCACAGCTTATTGAAGGTCCACAACTTTTTTTTCTAGAGGGCAAGAAGCTTCATTGAAAGGCTACAACTCTTTCTGGACGGCTAGAAGTTTTCTTCCCTGGAGGGCCAGAAGTCCATTCCTTTCGAAGGACTACAAGGTTTTACGAAGGGCCAGAACCCTTATCGAAGGGCTACAACCTTCTGTTTCCCTCACTGGAGGCCATCGTGAGCCCACTCCTGGGTATCTATAAGTGCCGGCGCCTCTACCAGAGTTCGACGACGGGATCTGGGTATCGTACTATAAGCTTTGTATCTCATTGTTTCTTATGTTTATTTATTTAGTATGATCACTCTTAGTTTTCTTTTATTCATATAAATCAAACATTGAACGCTGAGTTCTGAGGTAGCTCATTGATTTGAATTAATTTAATTTACATTTATTCACTGGTTTATCGGACCAGTTAATCTGATTGCTTTGAATTGTTTTCTCATTTTAATAAAAGTCAAGCGCTGGCTGGATAATTTCATTCTTCATTCATTAGTCGGGAGATATAACCGCTCTGAATGTTTTCTCTTTATGATATGGATCAAGCGACCGCCATACTTCCAATAGTTTTATTCTAGTTCGGTTCTCTTATTAACTTGTCGAGTCATTTGATTTAATTACAGTAGCCGTTCGTTGCTACATCTAAAATCAGTGCAGCTATTAGCGCACGCATACCTAGTTGTAAGAAGCTTAGTCAACGTCAAGTGATCACTTTGATAAGTAGTGTTTAGTGCATTTAGTGGTGAGGCATATAGAACCAAGTATTTCCAACTGAATTGGTGTCTGTACAATCTTCACATTGTACTCTGTTCATTTTATCAATTACTTTAACAGTCATTTAACATTCTTTTGTCTTTACTTAACCACATTTTAATTGAACCTTTTTCTCCAGATAGATTGTTGCTGTGTTTTCAAAAAAAAAGAAGGAACTTAGCAAATATATTGTTCCTTAAATTTTTAGAGTGTGTATTCTTGATAGGTTAAGTTAGTTGATTATAGTGCCACAATTTTTCTAGCTTCTGGATAATTTGAAATTAAGTATCTGTTGATTTTTTTGAGCTGACCTAGTCACACTGCACAACACCCGCAGAGCTTTTTCCGTTTAGCTGGCGAGAACGGATGGCGCTCAAACGACCAAACGACAAGAGTCGGACTTTGTAACGCGAATCTCTCCGGGGCTAGGTTTCTTTTTAATTAACAAAAAACATAGTAAAAAAAAATAAATAAAATCTTTACTTTCATTTTCAACTTCTACCAGAAAGACGTGTTGCAATATGCCAAGATCTTTCCTATTCATTTGCATTTAAAATGATCAAAGTAAATGAATTAATATTATTAAATAATAATCCGATATCCATTTTATTGTATTTCAATATGTACCATATCTATAGAGAATTGACATCAATTCCAAAATTTCAGTAATGTATTGGAAAAGAACAAAAAATAGCCTCTAGTTCTCTTTATCGCAATATTAATGGAATTGGTATTCGTGGAAATAGGCATTAATGAAAATTAATATTCAATAAAATGGCATTCATAAAAATTACATTTCCATCATAATATTATAATTTTAATTATTGCACCTCAATTCAATTCAATTAAAATGAATACCAAAACTTTAAGCTATTTAAAAGTAAAACGGAATTCCATAAAACTGCATACTTCAGACGATTCCTTAATATGGTTTATTTTGTTTTAATTCCGCAAACCAAAACGGCTGGAACTGAAAATGCTACATCACGCTGTTTTCATCTTAAAAATAAGCATCATACACTATTTTTATTGATGCCGCGATGCTAAAAGTAGATGCAAATATAGGTCATTGATAATTAACAATTTAATTTGATGACAGGATTATAATTATTCAGAAATGTGCCACCATGTTAGCCATACGTGCAAGCACGAATATTTTCTGAATAGTCATTTTAAAAGCGATTATTTTAAATTAAACAAATAATGTAAACAAATAATGTATTATAGAGTTAACGTAACATTTATTTTTTTTATTCCTATCTTCAATTGATTTATTAGACGTTTACTACCAATATAGTAATGCAGCTCATTATGATACTGATATTTCATTATTAAACTGGGTTTTAACCAAAATTCAACATCACAATGATATTCGGTCTTCGGTTAATATCAAAAACAGCCATGATCAGAGATCGGTTCTTAAGGAAACTGGGAACTGGCAAGCCAGCTGCAGAAAGATGCTGGCAGTCCGAAGGACGTCAGTTTGTTGAGCAATCCGTCGTTTTTTGAAGTAAAAACTTCTTCAGCGCGGGTGTGGTTTGAGATTCGATGGAACGAAAAAGCAATAGTAAAAGGAGATCTATATGATGTAGCCTGCGAGAGTGAGATAGAACACAGTTATACATTTGCTACATGTTTGCTAAGAGTGAAAAGTAAAAAGATTACTGTAGTTAGGTAACGTTGGGCGTGGTTAGTACTTGGATGAGCGACCGCTTGGGAACACCACGCGCTGTTGTCTTTTTTGGCAAGCGCTGTATTACAATTTTTAATTTATTGACATCCAAAATATGTATACAGGGTGTCCCAGAATATGTGGGTAATCTCCCGGATTCATATAGACGAAGTGAAAATAACATTATAAATTCATATAAATTTATTATGGAGATATGGGCCCCTAAATGACGCCACTGGAAATCGGTTTTTCCTGAATAACTTTTAAACTACGTGGCGTAATTTAATAATTTTTTAATATGGTAGATACTAGCTAAGTGTCCTTAAAATAGATCTTTTGTAATACATTTAGCTTATTTAGTTCGCCAGGGACGGACTAGTGTTAAGAAAATAGCGCTATTTATTTTTGCACCCTGTATGATAAAGGCACAACAATAATATTTTTATAGAGCTTAAACCTTAAACTTAAAAAAAGGCACTCTTTAGCGATGTCGATAAATTGAACTGTTTTCGAATAAAACTGTTTTTGTCTATAATGGTTTTTATGAAATAATTTTGTATGTCGGTTCAACATGACCTCCACCTAATCTTATGCATTCCCTAGCTCTAAGAATTAAATACTGTTTGATCCTCCACAATGCCCCAACAACAATAATATTTTTAGAGTGCTTAAAATCTGAAACTTAAAAAAGGTACTCTTTATCAATGTCGATAAAATTAACTGTTTTCGAATAAAAACTATTTTTTTCTTCAAACGTCAGTAAATCCGTCATTACTCGACTGTGTAGGCGGCAGTGAAGTTTCGTTTTTCCTCCGCCGGAGCTTTACTTTTCACTTTTCCGCCGGCGCGGCGGAGGTAAAAGTGTTATCATAGCAACATAGATGCAATACAAGCAACCATCAAAATAAGCGTCAACAACTCAAGAGTTATTAAAATAAAATTTGTATTTATCACTCAATGTGTGACTGCATTTCTAAAAATCACTAATTTAGGAACAAATTGGTTATTATTTAATCGAACTTACTCAATATCTGCTTATCAATACGGAATTAAAACGCAATCGAAAACGCAATTTTAAAAATATAATTATTGTTGACAGTGTCCACTGACAGCTTTATGTTACATTACTATAGCAACAACCTGAGCCTATTCACCGACACCGCACCGGTCTAAGCCGCCTTGCGAACCCACTTATATTTAATAATAATTATTATTACTATTAAAAAGAGACATTTTGCATTAATTTGTCGACATTTGAAGAAAAAACAGCATATTTTATTTGGAGGAAAAGTTACTTTTCATGGCTTGCTCTCTATTACCAGCCTCACTCCGTTCGGCTGTTAAACACGAGCGCGCCATGAAAAGTATTACTTTTCCTCCATATAAAATAATATACTATTGTTTAATATGGTCTTTATGAAATAATTTTGTATGTCGGTTCAGCATGACCTACTTCTAATTTTAGGCATCCCCTAGCTCTAAGAATTAAGAATTGTTTGACCCCCCACAATGCCCCAACAACAATAATATTTTTAGAGAGCTTAAATCTGAAACTTAAAAAAAGGTACTCTTTATCGATGTCGATAAAATGAACTGTTTTCGAATAAAAAATATTTTTGTTTAATATGGTTTTTATAAAATAATTTTGTATGTCGGTTCAACATGACCTCCTTCTAATCTTATGCATTCCCTAGCTCTAGGAATTGAAGATTGGTTGACCCGCCACAATGCCCCAACATTAGTCCTTATTTTGCGACAATAATCATTTCCAATGACGCCGCTGGAAATCGGTTTTTTCCTGAATAACTTTTAAACTACTTAATAATTGACGGATACTAGATAAGTCTCCTTAAAATGGACCATTTGTAACACATTTGGCATATTTAATTCGTCAGGGACGGACTAGTTTTAACACAATAACGCTAATTTTTTTGGTACCCTGTATAATAAAGGCACAACAATAATATTTTTGGAGAGCTTTAACTTGAAAGTATTGGGGCATTGTGAAGGGTCAAACAATCTTCAATTCCTAGAGCTAGGGAATGCATAAGATTAGAAGGAGGTCATGTTGAACCGACATAAAAATTATTTAATAAAAACCATATTAAATAAAAATATTTTGTATTCGAAAACAGTTCAATTTATCGACATCGATCAAGAGTACCTTTATTTAAGTTTAGTTTAAGCTCTCTAAAAATATTATTGTTGTGTCTTTATCATACAGGGTGCAAAAAAAATAGCGCTATTGTCTTAACGCTAGTCCGTCCCTGGCGAACTAAATAAGCTAAATGTATTACAAAGGGTCCATTTTAAGGACACTTTTCTAGTATCTACCATATTAAAAAATTATTAAATTACGCCATGTAGTTTAAAAGTTATTCAGGAAAAACCGATTTCCAGTGGCGTCATTTAGGGGCCCATATCTGCGTAGGGGGGGCTTGTAGGAAAAAAAATTATATGAACTTATAATGTTATTTTCACTTTGTCTATATGAATCCGAGAGATTGCCCACATATTCTGGGACACCCTGTATAATTTAGTCACCTATGTTGGGGTTTGGAACCTTCGGCAAAATGCACTAAAACAGAGTTTGATCCACAATACCAAACAGAATTTTTGCACTTGACGCGCGGTTCGGTAACCATGTTAGTATCATCAGGGGAATGATTAAAACTAAAAATAAAAACTACCTAACTCTCTTTTATACTTAGTTTAGTTTTAATCACCTCCATGCTAACATGGTTAGCGAAACGCGTGTCGAGTGCAAATTTCTGTTTTGGTATTGTGGATAAAACTCTGTTTTAGTAATATAATTTAGTTTCTATACATAAGGAAATAATAAGGTTGAATCATAACAAAAAAAAATAAGGTTTTCAAAGTAGCGGAGGACATTATTTATAACGATAACTACCCAACATTTTGGGACTTATTTTAGAAAAATATACATAACACATACATACATAAATTAGATTGGAAAAAAAATTAAATTATATTCGAGAAATAAATAAATAAATACAAGCACATAATTAGCATATTTTAATGCCGTTCAACTTCGAAAAATTAACGAATTATACCTTAAAAAGAATCCAGATTTTCATTAAATCGGCGCCGTATTCCATTCAATCGTGCGACGTTTGGTTGTTTTATTTTTTAATTTGGCGAAACGTAAATTGTAGGTTTTCGCAATTTGCTCGCGAACGGACACAGATATCTGTGTCCGTTACCGATCGATTACCGCCAGTTTCTGCATCCTCTCAGGGCTGATTGAATCGTTTCTACAACATTTTTCGATAGGACGTCAAATAAGGCAGGTATTCGATGAAATATAATTTTCGTCTCAAAAATGAGCATTTTTCTTACGATGTGGCCACGAAATAGGGAATTTCATAGGTGGATGACCTTTTTCGTTTTGAATGGAGGGTTTTTGTGTATGCTGAGTGCAATTTTTGCAGAACGTCGTACCTTTTTGCGCCTATATTTTCGAAAAAATGAGAATTTTTTAAAGTGAAAACTTCTTTAGCACGGGTGTAAATTGAGGCTCGGTGAAACGATAAAGCGACAGTAAAAAGAGTTCTATAGAATGTACCTTACGAGAGAGAACACAGTTATTGTGTTGTTATTGTTATTGTTTATAAAAAGTTAAAAGTAAAACGTAGTTCTCGGGTGACCGCTAGGTTTAGTTTTATGAAGGTTTCACTTCTACCGCGTGTGAACTACACACGTTAATTTTAGATTTAGCCGGAAGTAACTGACATTAAGGTAAAGTATTACGCAAGATTAAACGAAGGGTTGATGGAATATTTAACAGAAAGACAAAAGAGTGCAAAAATATCATTTTGACCTATGTCAAGCCCGTTTAGATTTCACAACTTTCCTAATTGTATACATATTTTAACAGACATTTGAATTTAAACATAGAACATGTCCAGTTGAAAAACATGATAACAATTATATGGAAAATTAAAAAGTATTTTATTTTATAGAGGGTTCTATATTGAAAACAAGCAAGTTGGTATCGACTTCCAGCCAGCAGTACCTCTTTTACTGACTAACTCAAATAACAAACTTTCAAAAATGTTGATACATACTTTTCCATATACTAGTGATCGTTGTAGTTCCCGATAAAACCGCATGTATAATGGCGTTTTGCCCTAGAGTCCACCTAATAAGAAAATTCAATTCGTACACATAGTTTTAAATTTAACTTAAACTGTTATTATGTACTTAGCTCACTTAGCTGTTGCAGGATTCATGCTACATTTAGATTATAGCTAAGTTAATCAAATTTTTATTTATGCACAAACCGTATTTGAATTCTTCTTGCTTGAAGTTCACGAAATGTGTTTTAGATCAGCTTTTCTCAAACTATGTTCAGTGTAACCTTAAGGTTCCATAAGGATCTATCGAGTGTTCCGCAAAATCCCGTGCGACTACTGTGTTTCAGAGTTGGTTTTCGTGTATTTTTTCACCAACTTACAGTGTTTATTTTAGAAATATCGAAAAATAGTAAATGTAAAAGTTGTAAGCTTTCTCCTGATTCGTTAGGATTGTTTCATCAGAACAAATAAATGAGCAACGCCAAGCTGTCAAAAAAATTCACCCTTGTTTTTTTCATATGGAACGCCTTGTATATTCTCCAGATAGTACGTTCGTTACTGATAACGAACATGCCATCTTTAAAAATAACTCAGTAAAATGATAGAAATGGGTCATAAACAACATATTTCCGCTCCCTTTCTAGGACATTGCAACACGTTTTTTTTTTAAGATTTAACCCAAAGATTTTTTTCCAATTAATTAAAAAAAAATGAATCTAGCCCCGGAGAGTCGCGTTACAAAGCCCGGCCCCTGTCGTGGGGTCGTTTGAGCGCCACCCGTTCTAGCCAGCTAAACGGAAAAAGCTGGGCTGGTGTTGTACCGAGTGGCTAGATTCGCTTATAAAATTAACCGGTTCTTAGTACCTAATTTCAAACTTTCAAGAAAATGAGAAAAATTATGGCACTATAAACAACTAACTTAACCTATCAAGAAAAGACAATCTAAAAATTTAATGGACACTATATTTGCTACTAAATCCTTTTTTTGGCAAGCACAGCACGAATCTATCTGGAGAAAAAGGTTATATTAAAATGTGGTTGAGTAGACAAAAGAATGTTAAATGACTTAAAGTAATTAATAAAATAAATAGAGTACAATATGTAGATTGTACGTACAGAGACCAATTCAGTTGGAAAACTTCGGTTCTATATGCCTTATCACTAAATGCACTAAACACTACTTATCAAAGTGATCACTTGACGCAGACTAAGCTTGTTACAACTAGGTATGCGTGCGCTAATGCTGCACTGATGGTGATAATATGCCACAATGAGCGGACACAATGATTAGATCAAAAAAACTTGAGAAGTTAATAAAAGCACCAGATTAGATTAAAACTATGGTTAGCTTGATTCATATGATAAAAATATCAAATTCACAGCGGTTATATCTGCCGACTAAGGAATGAAAAGAATGAAGTTATCCAGCCAGCGCTTGACTTTATTAAAATGAGAAAACAACTCAAAGCAATCAGATTAACTGGTCCGATAAACCAGTGAATAAATGTAAATGTAAATTAAATTAATTAAGATCAATGAGCTACCTCAATTCAATGTTTGATTTATATGAATAAAAGCAAACGAAGAGTAAACATAAGAAACAATGAGACACAAAACGTATACCCAAATCCCGTCGTCGAACTCTGTCGATGGCCTCTAGTGCGGGAACCACCAGTTAAGGCTCTTCACTGACGCTTCTGGCCTTTCAGAGAAAAGGTTGTGGACCTGCTTCTGGCCCTTCAGAATAAGTGGTAGTTCTGCAATTGAACTTCTGCCCACAAGCAAAACTCTGAAATAATCCCGTACGCATTAAATGAAGCCCCCTTACTTTAATAAAAATCATAGCCCCCTCCCTCTTTGCATAAATACATCTTCTTTATAAAACAAATTTTCCAAGACAAGAAAAAACCATGGACTTGCAGTGTAATAAGGCAAATAAAAGAGATATTAAGGTTCAGGCAACTTGAGTATAAAAATATAGGTATGAATCACCCCTAAAAGAATATATATACTTCCCCATATGATCAAAATTAAAGTTGCATTAAAATAAAATTCGGATCAGGTAAAATGGAGTAGATAAGGTAACACATGGGAAAAGCAAATGACGTTATGTGCACAAAAAAAAAAGGTAGATAAGTAATCAATTTCATTAATTTAGGCAAAAATGGTAGCGATATTTACCTTGAACTCGGACTTGTGGGTTTATTAGGAGAGATTCGACGGTCTCAGTCTTATGGGACCAACGTGAAAGCCGCTATAAATAATGGAAACAAAAAAAAATAGCAACATGGCGGTCACGTGCTTCATAGGCCACAGAAAAAGGAATCCAGAGAAAATGCTTACCTAGTACAGCATGTAGAGCCCGAATAATCAGTCGTGTTAAAACACAAACAGAAACCACACGATAAATCCCTTATCAAAAGGGTTGTATTATATCACAATACTTAAAACGTGGAGTCTAGCCGCCCTGGCAAGCGTTAGTCTTACGTTCCGGTCAAACTAGCAAAGGACCGTCCCCTCCGTTCGTCAATTCGCCTTCGAGATTAAATCCTGCGCCACAAGTAGTGAGGGGCTGAAAACATGACGAGTGATTCGATACAAGGAATAATTCTAAGAAAATAAACGCCCTAATTCCCGCTTATTATGATGATAAATGACGGCGGAAGCCACGAATATTGAGCTAAAATTGCATTCTTCCGGAAATGCTAGGAAATGCTTTAACAGGAATGATAAACCTTCAAAAATCTAAATCGAGAATGATGAACGCGCGATAAATAGCCCATTCCTATTATTTGGCATGAACCACACAAAAACTAGTCGGCAGTACCGAACGAGAAATATATTTAAAGCAGAGGTTCAAAAACGACCTCTGGAACATCAACCTAGGGTTCTCAAAAGGTAATAGAATATTCAATGAAATTAAATTATGGTTCAATAAGTCAAATGCAATGTATTTGCAGGCTAACAGAATTCCTTAAAAATATAAATCGATTCGCTGGCTG
>MU188064.1:0-17186 GCA_016904865.1 Pissodes strobi | reverse complement strand
CTGACATGTCGAAAATGCGTATCTGAATTGTGTTGTTTGACGAAGATGTATTACGCATTTTCAGTTCATAGTAGAGTGCCCAACGCAGTAAAAACACCTTGGGGTTACAAGCTGAAATTTTCACAGAATGAAGGCTTTATTATATTAATTCAAAATCCGAAGGTAATAAAAAATCATAACGGGCAAAAGGGCAGTATACCTAAAAATCGAGATTATTATATGAACGTGTAGGATATTAAATTATGAATGTTTTCATATATAATTCATCTACATTTTTGTACGAATTATATTTTTTATTATTGCTTGAAATATGCAGATTACATTGGCCCTTACGGCAAAATAAATCAAAAAATTGAAATATCTCGCTTCGAACCTGGGCAAAATCTAATTGAAATATACTCATTTTTGTATTCACCTCGCATTCTCTCCGAAATGAAGGCTCAAATCAAAAATTTTTATTCTTGCAAAAAGTTTGCCTTAAGTATTTAGAATACATAGGTGCATGAATACATTTTTTTTCTCAAATGGTAATGGAAAAATATAATTAAATGTAAAAAAGTAATTTTCTTCAAGCAGCGACCGGCCGATCTCTCGCTTCCCGAGCACTCTCGTATCTCACTTTTCTTCATAGCTTCGTCTCTCTCGCGCCTATTGTACAATACAATAAGTGCTTTTACACCATTACGGGTTAGAATACTAATAATAGTAATAATAATAGCTATTATTAATTGAATAAAGTCAATGAAGACATTTTCGATTATACTGAAATTTA
Organism: Pissodes strobi; assembly: GCA_016904865.1. Taxonomy (NCBI): domain Eukaryota; kingdom Metazoa; phylum Arthropoda; class Insecta; order Coleoptera; family Curculionidae; genus Pissodes; species Pissodes strobi. The sequence goes on along the minus strand of MU188064.1, from coordinate 16,414 downwards.
TTTTTCCTATACGGTGCTAGGTAATAAAGAAGTAGAAAACAAATCATATACTTAATGCAACTGCTATTAAAAAAAACCAGCTTTTATTCAGAATAGAAAAACTCAAAATGTAAAAAATCTTTATAATAAGAAAATCTATTTATCTTCAGTGTCAGTATCTTCTTTAGGAATAGACACAATGACTTCAATATTGCCATCCAGTATTTTTTTGCATGATCCTATGCAACCTATTTAATTTCTTCTACATGTATGTACAAGCTTTGCTTTCATACAATCTAATAAAAATGTATTTAATTATGTTTTATTATGTACCGATTTAATATAATAATAAGTTACCTTTTTACATCCAAAACAGTGGAATTTATTTATCCACTCTGTTTTTAGTTAAAGCAAAAACAGTTAACGAACTTTTTACCTGAACGAGCACTCTCATCAAAAGAATTTCAAGTTCGCAACTATAGTAGGGGATTTACCAATATTTTTGATAAGAAAACAAATTGCGAACCAATTGACAACAAATTACTATCCTCTATAGTCACGAAGAAGCTGCTGCTAAACATTGTATGTATTATTTGACATGCATCGTGGACTCCAATGACACTGATGTACTTGTACTTCTGGTGCATATTAAAAATATATATAAGTCTAGAGAATTTGGGGTAAAATGTGGAAGAGGAAATTCGGTGCGATATGTGGCCATTCATGACACCAACCCAGAAGAAAAACTTGCAAAAAAATTACCTGCATCTCATGCTCTAACTGGTTGTCATACAACCAGCCAGTTTTCAGGATTAGGAAAAATAAAATGTTGGAAAATTTATCTAAATTATTTCGATTATTTAGACGGTATTGGGTCCAGGAATTTTCAGATGGCATGTTCAATAATATAGAGAAATTTATCATAAAATTATTTTCAACAAATCCAAACATTTCGTCTATTAATATTTTCAGGACACTATTGGCCTATGCATCGCTAACTGAAAAAACTAGCTCCTACAAAAAATAGTTTAAAATTTCGCAGTATGAGAGCACATTATCAATCTAAGGTGTGCTTCAGTTCTTTAGAAACAAATCCCCTATTACCAGAGGTGACAGAATGAGGACGAAAATTTGAGGAGGCAGGTGATATCCAAATCATCCTCAATTTTCACAATACCAGCAGTTCCTTCGGATGTAAAAGTATTTATTGCATGTGGATGTAAAAAAGTATATTATTATTAGATGAAATAGGTACATAATAAAACTCAATCAAATAATTTTTTATTAGATTGTATGGAAGCAGCAGAAGAAATTAAATCGGTTGCATAGGATCATGCAAAAAATACTGAAAGGCAATATTGAAGTCATTGTGTCTATTCCTGCAGGAGATACAGACACTGAAGATAAATAGATTTTGTTATTATAAGGATTTTTTACATTTTCAGTTTTTCTATTCTGAATAAAAGCTAGTCTTTTTTTTAATAGCAGTTGCATTAAGTATACGATTTTTCTTCTACTTCTTTATTGCCTAGCAACGTATAGGAAAAATAAATTTCAGTATAATCGAAAATGTCTTCATTGACTTTATTCAATTAATAATAGTTATTATTATTATTATTAGTATTCTAACCCGTAATGGTGTAAAAGCACTTATTGTATTGTACAATAGGTGCGAGAGAGACGAAGCTATGAAGAAAAGTGAGACACGAGAGTGCTCGGGAAGCGAGAGATCGGCCGGTCGCTGCTTGAAGAAAATTACTTTTTTACATCTAATTCTACTTTTCCATTACCATTTGAGAAAAAAAATGTATTCATGCACCTATGTTTTCTAAATACTTAAGGCAAACTTTTTGCAAGAATAAAAATTTTCGATTTGAGCCTTCATTTCGGAGAGAATGTGAGGTGAATACAAAAATGAGTATATTTCAATCAGATTTTGCCCAGGTTCGAAGCGAGATATTTAAATTTTTTGATTTATTTTGCCATAAGGGCCAATGTAATCTGCATATTTCAAGCATTGATAAAAAATATAATTCGTACAAAAATGTAGATGAATTATATATGAAAACATTCATAATTTAATATCCTATACGTTCATATAATAATCTCGATTTTTAGGTATACTGCCCTTTTGCCCGTTATGATTTTTTATTACCTTCGGATTTTGAATTAATATAATAAAGCCATCATTCTGTGAAAATTTCAGCTTGTAACCCCGAGGTGCCCACAGAAGTCAAAATAAGTTATAAGTAGCACTCTACTATCACTTGCTTCTTCAATAATCAACTTAAGTAACTTTGGTAGACAGGGTTTTATGAGTTTACGATTTTTTATTTTTAGCGGCTTCAAGAGCAATTTCAAATGATGCTCTAACTATGGCTTGACTTTGTTGGTGAAAATTTCCAGTTAGATCAAGCTTTTGATGTTTTAAGCGAGTTTCACACTGTTTGAAAAAGTCCAAACCTTTTGATACATGTTCGGAATGTTTTGTATTCAAGTGACGGTTGAGCTTTGAGGGTTTCATAGATTCAGCACTGAGAACGCCATTTCATAAAACACATTGCGACTTCTCTATTCCAATATTAGTAACAGTTGAAAATCCAAATTTTAAATAGTTCTCACAGTATTTTCCCTTTTTTTTCTCCATCACGTTAATTTCTGAAAAAAAAACTACTTTGAAAAATCCGTAAATATACAGAATGTGTAGAACTGAAGCTTTAATTAATTTTTTTCACAAACTCAGACTTCAAAAGGCTAATTTCCTGGGGTCATATTTATAGCTTATTATACCTACTCTACTTTTTGAAATAATCTCCAACTCGGCTATAGGCCAAGCTTTAAAAACACCCCGTATAGGTGTATAAATTATAGAATATAGAAATAGACAATAATCATGTATTTCGCCACTCTCTTTTTCAAATTAAATAAAAACTTAATTTTAAAATTTAGTTAGAGATTTAAGTTTATAACTGTTTCAAATAAGTGTGAAACAAAAATTCTTCTTTTCAATATATTACCAACATGATAGTTCTGAATTAAATTTTTATTTCATTTAAAAAAAAGAGTGGCGTAATACCTAATTAGGTAAACACTTTTAAGTATAAATCCGGCACAAATATATAGGTTTTATTATTATCGTAAACAATTTTTAAACTCGCTAGCTCTAGCCCTAAGTGTCTACGTAGTAGCTTACACAATTTACCCACACGCTTCTGCCTGATTACAACGACTCTTGTGGCGCTTTAAAATCTAGCCAATTGCATTAAATATCTTACTGTGGCTCCCCGATGGTATTTAAGTACAAATACTACTTGCGAATCATCGTTAGAACATGAATCGTATGTACGATCTAAGATTCGATTGTCGTACTGCATTTTTTTTTCTTGATTATGGGCATGCCTTGGGTTAGTTTGGGTTCGGTTTGGAGCAAGTGAAGCGAGCGGAGGGCCATGCGTGAACTGAAATATTAGTTTAATAATAAAAAAATGGGTTTAGAGCGGTATTATACTGCATATACAGCAGTTTAGATATGTTTTCGCGAACCATCACCAAAAACACCATTCAAAACATATTACAATGACAATAACGTACGTGCCGATGATTGCCGAAGTATGGAAAAATTGTGTAAGCTGCTACGTAGACGTAAGTCTTGCTTTGGCGTGGGCGCGTGGGGGCGTGGGGGCGCTCCCAATCGCGACGCGGGTCTAAGCCGGTGCTGCGCGAGTCAGTGTTGACAATGCAACGCTCGGGCAATTGAGGCGGAGAAAAAGCCGTGGTGCGAAATACAGAAAAATGTATATGTATTGGTGTTCAATATTGGTATTGCGAACCCCCCCCCCCCCCCTAAACCCTTGCGTTGTGGCCTAACCAGTTGGGAACCAGTGGCTACAGGAACAGGAACGCGGTCTACAGCTACAGGTCTACTCTAATCAGCGATAAAAAATACCAGCCATGTGATACGTGCCTATATTTAATTTGTTTCGAGATATATTTTGTGACGATGACCGTCGACGATAAGTTTAAGGGTTAGTTTATTTTTGACAACCTCAAGGCTGATTTTCATATATAGAACTGTGCACCGACTGTGCGCCTACCGCGCACCTACCGTGTCGTTTTCACTGCAAATCAAAAAATTGTATTTTCATATAAAACGTACTGAAGCCCTTATTTACATTTAGGCATATAGTGCCGTGCTACGACCGTGTTGCGGTCGTCCAATCCTATTGTGAAAATGTAGAAGACCCGCGACGGCCGCAGCATGGTAGGCGCACAGTCGGTGTACAGTCTTATTTATGAAAATCAGCCTTCAATGATGCTTACACAAAGACATATAAAAAAAGACTTCGTGCTTACACTTCTTTTTCTATATTCCCAACTACACGGCATGCATTAAAAGTAAAATACTATATTTAGGATAATCGCCACTTTTATTGAGTTCATTTGAAATAAATTAATATTCCCATGGTTTTCGATAAGTTGATGTTAGTGCAATAAAACATTACTGATTCAGTAGGTACAAGATTTAAATTGCAAAATTGCCTGCATAATAAAAACCTATTTTCTTATTCAAATGACAAAAATTAGCATAAAAAAGCAACTGCATGACGAATTGTCCACTGATTATAGGACTAAAAATAAACAATAAATTTGTTTCAAGGTAAGCTTTCTATGATAACTGTCTGTTGTCTGTTGATTCTTCGTATCACCTGCAACTTTGTTAGTGGTTTTTAGTAGACTGCTAATTTCAGGTTGCTGCATAGTGCATAATACTATATTAGAATAAAGGAATATTTAATACATGTCTTATCATTGACCAAAATGGAGTAGTACTAGATGTAAAATTATATTCATGCAACCTAGCAGAAGATGCTGCGTTCCTTGAGAAATAATTATTTTGCATTAGCCAGGGAAGAATGCCACGCTCTTTCTTGTCTTCTAATTTTATTTAGTTACCTTCACTTCAGATTAGAAGAAAGTGAGAGTGAATAAAGATAAATTAACATTTTTTGGAACTAAGAAAATTTGGAATTAGGTACCGATGCGTAGACCAGAAGGCGTTGTCGTCGAAGCATGTAAATTAGGTCTTAGCTCAAATATCGGAGCGCAGGGAGGTTATTTATTAAGGCGCCATCAAGTTGTAGACATCACAAGTCGGAAAATCCCCAAGTTGAAATAGGGAACTCGTTTTGGTTTAGGCTTCACAACAAAATAAAATGTAAATGATAAACTTAGCGTTGGACACTAGAAATTCACCAATAATAATAATAATATAATAATAATAATAATAATAACAATAATAATAATAATAATAATAATAATAATAATAATAAAATAATATTAATAATAATAATATTAATCATAATCATAATCATAATCATAATAATAATAATAATAATAATAATAATAATAATAATAATAATAATAATAATAATAATAATAATAATAATAATAATAATAATAATAAAATATAGCCAGAATCGGAATCCAGTGAACAAAACATATGTGACAGAAAAAGAGCGATAGAAAAAAAGGGATACTTAACAGAAACTGAAATCGACATGATCAAAGAACAAGTAAGATTAGAAACACAGGGAGAAAGTGCACCAGAAACAGAACAAGCAACACAAAACGAAGATGAACCCCAAACGACTCATGCAATTGAATTATATATACACATGAACCAAACACATACAGATATAGCCGGAGAAAACATACAGACAAACTCAAATAATACGGACAACCAAAGGTTATTGACGGAAATCGAACAAACATTCAACAAAAATATGCTACTATACAAAGGAAGTAATCCCAGCTACAGGAAACATCTACCTAAGCTGAAATATAACAGAAACACAAAAAATACAGCTCAAATATATAACAACTACATCAATAAATACATAGACGACGTAAAAAGTGTAGAAGACATTATAGACATAACATATATCACAGCCATATCAATCACAGATACCTTGGGAATCACCAACAAAAATAAACCAAGTAACAGAAAAGCCAAAATAGATCCAACCAAAAAACCTCCATGGCAAAAACGGTTGGAACACAAAATCAGTCAAATTCGTAGTGACCTTACACAAATGAATAACTCATTGGTAGACCCAAAACAAAAACATGATAAACTCTACAAAAAATTCAACATAAATAACAACACAGGTACAAGAACAGCACAAATAACAGAAGCAATAGATACACTGAAACAAAAACTAATGGCGTCAAGTAAGAAACTGAAGAGGTACATCATCTCCCACAAAAGGAAACAAGACAACACAAACTTCACATCAAGCGAAAAGCATTTCTACCAGAATTTAGAACGAGCAAACGCAGAACCAGCAAATATAAAAGCACCAAAACAAGCAGAAGTCGAACAATACTGGAAGTCATTATGGTCAGAACCAGTGGAACACGAGAATAGTGAGTGGATCAAAACAGAGCAAAAAAGAACAGAGACAGTGGAACCAATGATGCCATATGAAATAACGATAGATGAATTAAGAATCATACTGAAGAAGCTGCCAAACTGGAAGGCGCCAGGACCAGATAAAATCTACAATTATTTCTGGAAACATCTTACTTCACTACATAGAAAAATGGCACAAATAATCCAACATGTAATTACCCATCCAACAGAGGTTCCACCATCCTTAGCACATGGCATAACATATCTCAAACCTAAGAACGAAAATACACACGATCCTAAAAACTACAGACCCATCACATGCCTTAACACTATATACAAAATTATCACAAAAACAATAGCAGAAAAGGTAACAAAACATATCACAGAGCAAAAAATCGAACACGAAGAACAGAAAGGGTGTACAAAAGGTGCGAAAGGCTGCAAAGAGCAGCTCATAATAGACAGGGTGATAACGAGACAAGCAGAAGCAAAAGGCAGAAACATAGCTGTTGCCTGGATAGATTACCAAAAAGCTTATGATTCCGTTCCTCATACATGGTTGCTCCACATTTTAGAAATCTATAAAATCGATCAGAACATCATACGCTTCCTTAAACAAACAATGAAAAATTGGGAAACAAAATTAATACTCACCCTACCCCACACAGATCTAGAAACTAATAACATAAAAATAAGAAGAGGAATCTTCCAGGGAGACACATGGAGCCCAAAATGGTTTATCTTAGCTCTTAACCCACTAAGCAGCCTTTTAAAGTCGATAAATATTGAATACAGCCCAACAAAAGATTACAAAATATCACACCTGTTCTACGTGGACGATCTAAAGTTATATGCTCCGGACCAAAATCAACTATCATCGCTATTGGAAACCACTACTAAGTTCTCTAAGGACATACGAATGAACTTCGGACTAGATAAATGCACATCACTTATAGCAAAAAAAGGTAAAACAACGGAAACTAAGAACATAGAGCTTTTAATAAATAACATAACATTCCCTACACTACCCAGCAACGAAACATACAAATACTTAGGAGTAAACGAAACACTTACACATAAAACGAAAGAAATGAAAGAAAACATAGAAAACAAATACAAGAACAGGCTAAGAAGAATCATGCACACACAACTCAACGCAAAAAATAAAATTAAGGCTATAAATACCTGGGCAATACCCATACTAACCTACTCATTCGGAGTCATACAATGGACCTTAACGGACGTACAAGCACTAGACAGACTAACAAGAAAAATCCTAACGGATAATAGAGCCCTACATCCTAACTCGGCTGTTGAAAGATTGTATCTACCTAGGAAACAAGGAGGACGAGGCCTAATCAACATCGAACTAACACATAACATTCAAATACATAGCTTACAAAGATATTTCAACATGAAGGCAACACAGTCACCACTACACGCGTCTATCAAACAAGCAGACAAAAAATACACACCGCTCAGCACACACACACAAATGCAACAAATAGACAAGAAAACGTTCCTCACAAACATCACACAGACATGGAACAGCAAAAAACTACATGGCAAATTCAAGAACGATCTAGATAAACAACATCAGCTCTCAACCAAGTGGATCGAACTCGGACACCTGTACAGTGAAACAGAAGGATTCATGTTTTCCATACAGGACCAAGTTGTGCCGACAAAAAATTACCAAAAGTACATCACAAAAACTAACATAGATAACGATAACTGTAGAGTGTGTAAATCCATGTCCGAAACGATACAACACATAACATCAGGATGTTCTATCCTAGCACAAACAGAATACCTAAACAGGCACAATCTGACAGCCAAAATCCTCCACAAATACTTACTCCACAAACATAACATTAAAACAATAGAAGAGCCGTACTACAAATACACACCAGACCAAGTCAACGAGAACCAGAATTACAAAATATACTGGGACCGAGGAATTATAACCGATAAAACAATTATAAACAATAGACCAGATATAACAGTAGTAGACAAAATTAACAAAATCACAATGTTAATAGATATTGCACACCCCCTGGACCACAACATACAGAAGACAATAACAGAGAAAATACGAAAATACACGGACCTAGCTGAAGAAATAAAATCAATGTGGAAAATGGAAGAAGTCCTCATCCTCCCCGTAGTCATCTCAGTCACAGGCCTCATACCACCGGAGTTACCCGCAGGATTCTCGAAACATAATCTTCCACATCAACTAATAACAGACATGCAAAAATCAGTGATCCTAGAAACATGTCGGATAGTCAGGAAAATCCTAAAATAAGTCAACAAGGTGTGAGTTTTGCGAAAGCCCTCACTACCTTTTACCACATATGTAAATGTGAGACTAAACAAAGAAAGAAATAATAATAATAATAATAATAATAATAATAATAATAATATCAAAGGACCCGGAAAACACGGAGGATCCATCCAAGTACCGACCAATCACGTGTCTCCCAACGATGTACAAGGTGATAGCAACCTGTTTAGCGCACCGGCTATATGCCCACTGTGAGCGAAACAAGATCATTGCTGACCAACAGAATAGATGCGGTAAGGGTTCAATGGGGTGCAAAGAACATCTCATAATCGACTCTGTCATCTGTAACCAGCCATTTCCAAAGTGTAGGAATCTGTACATGGCTTACATTGATTATAAAAAGGCTTACGACTCTGTACCTCATGAGTGGCTACTAAAGATTCTTCAAATATATAAGACTGATTGTTAACTTTTTAAGGCATGCCATGACATCTTGGCAAACGAAATTATATCTTAATGAAGCCGGGATTACCACCAAAAACATACCAATAAAAAAGGTATATTTCAAGGAGATCCTCTATCCCACCAGCTGAATCCTACTTCCTATGGATACAATATCAAAAACAACAACGAGGCAGGAGAGAAAGTCAATAATTTCCTCTATATGGATGACTTAAAACTTATGGGAGCTACCAAAAATCAGCTAGAGCAAATGTTGAAGATTGTAGAACAATTCTCCATGGATATTGGAATGCGGTTTGAACTGGAAAAGTGCCGTACAGTGAACAACGTACGAGGTAAAGTTGGTCCAGGTCTCTTTGAGCTTAAGGACGGCAAGAACATCGAGGCAATGAAGTGAGATGAATTTTACAAGTACCTCGGAATGAAACAAACAATGCGCATATTACATGGCGCAATAAAGGCTGAATTAATAGAAGAATTTACTAGAAGGATAAAACGTTCGGAAAAAACTCAACTTAACAGTAAAAATCTCTGCAAGGCTCTCAATACTTATGCCATCTCAGTTCTTGGATAGTCGTTTGGATTGGTAGCATGGACCAGCACTGACATTGAAAATCTCCAGCGGAAAACAAGAACCTTACTTATAAGAGCACATAAACACCATCCGAGGAGCGCAGTGGAGCGAACAACCTTGGCAAGACATATAGGTGGAAGAGGTCTAGCGGATCTACATAAACAATTGGATCGATAAATAAATAATTTGCGCAGTTATTTTCACAGAAGTTCATAGGGCAGTTTATAGGCGCTGCTTTTAAAAGAACACCAGGTTCAAGACCGCCTTCATACCGACCTTGAGAAAATACGAGTGAGAAGGGCAAAGCCCTTACATGGAAGGCATGCTAATGAGGCTACCCAGGATCACGTCGACAATACAGCGTCGAACTATTCGTTAGTTTCACCACAAATGTTCCCGGAAACCGAGGGCTTTCTGCTGGCTATTCAAGATCAAGTAATTCCCACCAGAAACTATCTCAAGTACATAATTGGAGATGCTTCGGTGACGGATGATCGATGTCGATACGGCTGTCAAACCACTGAGACCATCCAGCGTATTACAGGAGGATGTCAAATGTTCGCAGCAACAGAATATAAAGTCAGGCACGATGCAGATGCGAAGATGATCCATCAGGAACTAGCAGAAAAGCTGTTGCTGCTGCAGTCGAAGAGGCTCTATATAACCAATTCAAAACGACAGTGGAGAGAAAACCCAAAAATTTTTAAGTTATAGCATGAATCCTTCACAAAAATATAGAACATGTTTACTATAAATACACTCCCGAATCTGTTTTGGAAAGTAACAACTATAAGACCTACTGGGACCGCATTATGCTTACTGACCAGACGGCGACCCACAATAGACCAGACATCATTCTCGTAGCGGGCCAAGGAAGCCACGTTGATCGACATCGCCATTCCCAACAACAACAATTTGCAGGTCAAGCACGCCGAAAAGATAGCCAAATATCGGGATTTACAAGAGAAAATCCGGCAACAATGGGAAATGGAGAGAGTAAGAACGGTGCCAATCATTGTGTCATCAACAGGACTCATTCCAAAGAACCTGTTAATAAACATTAAGGAACTCGGATTGAGCGAACATGTTTTCAAATTGATGCAGAAAGCAGTACTTCTCGCAATCGCACCGTCCGAAAATTTGTAGGAAATCCGTAGATGCCACCAAGGACCCGATAACATGGAAAGGGTTCCCTCAGAACTTAATCCTTTTGATGTCCGGGATAAGTGAATGTTCCCATTAGAGGGAGTGCGAATGCCGTAAGGCTAAATCCTAATAATAATAACAATAATAATAATAATAATAATAAAATATACACAATAATGAAATCAGTAGTTAATAATAAATAACAATAAAAAGTAAAATCGATAGTTCAAAATGATTCATTTGTTGAGCCCAAATAATACAAATCAAATATACTTACTACTTACTTCCCTTTGAGAACACTAATACTAAAAGATAATTGAATGAAACAGATAGATAGGTAAACCGAGAACCAGTTTATTACCATAAAATGATAGAATCATAGTATATACTATGGTAGAATGATTTCCTTACAGAAGATATTAAAGGTTTGGTGTTACGTTAACTGCAACAGCAAAAGAAGCAAAGTGGTACCCACTGTACAGGGTGTCCGGTTATAAATGTAACCCCCCTTTAACTTTTTTATTTGCCCTCGTATAAAAAAATGGTAAATACAAAAGTTGTAAAGATTTTTATACAGTTTTCTGCGGTGCTACTAGAAAAACAATTGAACCGTGTATATTCTTCAGTATATCGATAGAGCTCTCTAAGGCGAGTTCAGTAATATAAGGTTTGTTAGGTATAGCTATAATAGTTACCACGCAAATTGCAAGAATGTCGGGTATGTGATTATTACTCCACCCTCTCTTAACTTCTTTATTTGGTGAACTAGAACAAAATTCTTCCTTCAGATGCTTTTCTGATGTTCAATTGTTTTTCTAGTAACACCGCAGAAAAGCTTCTGAAGGAACTTACAACTTTTGTATTTAACATTTTTTCTAGCTCACCAAATAAAGAATTTAGGAGAGGGGTTCAGTAATAATCAGATACCCGACACTCTTGCAATTTACGTGGTAACTATTATAGCTAGACCCAACAAACCTTATATTACTGAACTCGTCTTAAAGAGCTCTACCGATATCCGGAAGAATATATAGGGTGTCCAATTTAAAAAAACATTAATTTAATCTGCAGAGTAGAATTTCGATGTTCAATTGTTTTTCTAGTAACACCGCAGAAAACTGTATGAAGATCCTTACAACTCTTGTACTGAACATTTTTTTATACGAGGGCAAATAAAAAAGTTAAAGGGGGGTTACATTTATAACCGGACACCCTGTACTCATTACTGCTTAGCTATGCCTGACAGTAGTGATTAAGTCTAACGAAAGTGACTAATTTTACTTGGTGTAAATGATATTTGAAATAAACTACTTTACTTATTGTAATTACTTAAATTACTACTTGAAACAATACCTAGGTATAACAACCACTAATTTAAAAGAGTACCCAGTCAACCGTTGGAGTATAGCAAGCGAAATCTTGTTAATATAATAAAAGTTGCATTTACAAAGAAAAGTAACTAATCAGTTGAATTTGAGAGTCGATTTTAGCTAATCGATGTAAAATGAAGTATTCGTTATCTTGGTTACCAGATAACTAATTACTAGTACGGTTACGTATTACGGTACACAACAAAAAACAATTTATCTTTTATGCAATGAGTCAGATGAGATATTTAATTCCCAATAAATACTGATTAGAAAAGTAAGTAAAATAGGTGAGGTGTAACCACTAATAAATTAACAGATATAAAACAAGTAAAAATAAGGGTAAATATTAGGTAATCGGTTGCTAAATTATCCCCCCAAACATGATCCTGTTACTAGTTCACACCATAGAGTCCACCTGGACGTAATATTAATAGTACTACTCTAGTTACAGGTATCTAAAAAATAAACGTGGAAATTAGTACGACTTGTAACGTTATCGAAATAGTCAATTGATCCAGTAAAAGAAAACTAAACTTACTTTAGGTTAAACAAAATTGAAAAGATCTAAAGGTTCAGTCCAAAATAAGATTTGTTTTAGGTTAAACACAATTATCCAGATACCTATTATGGTTCAAAAAAAAAAAACAAAACCAACAAACAGTTTGGCATCCTCAGAGAAATATACCCTACTTAAGTAAAAAAAGTTAAAATTGCGTTTGTTAAGGGAAGAGGAAAAAAATTAAGGGCCCGAAGGCTAACTAACTCGGCAATCCATGGAGAATTGTTCTACAATCTTCGGCATCAGACAAAATAAATTAAAACACCAAGAAAAAATCAGAAAAATTTATATTCTACCTGTGAAGGGCTTGTGAACTGCTTAACGCCGAAATCGATTGGCTGCCTCAAAAGGTGGACGAGAAAAGCTTCTGTAAATATAATTAAAATGGAATTAGGGACTATTTACGTAAGATGAAATTGTCATAAGATGACATGATAAAAAAAACAAAATCAACTCACCTGACAAAAGCAATACTAAATCTCATTAAAGAGCGAGTTTCAGACACCAAATAAATAATTAAGTAAAGATAAGGTAAAAGTAAGGTCTGCAACCCAAAAATAGTCGGGTGGAAAACCCATCAAATGTAAAATCAACCAACAACTTCCATCCGACAGCAAATACTGCTACGGCAAATGGCTGACCGGTGTAGAGTGGCGCACACGAAACTTCCAGGAACCATGTCTAACCCAACAATTTTTCTAACCGATCTCGAAAATAATGCTCCAGGATTTTGACACACCGAAGCATATTCCAATTAATATAACAAACTAGCCGAAAGAAAACCATTTGACCCGATATTTATTAAAAAGAACATGTCTAGTTCTCGCGCTGTATGTACGCATGTGTGAAGGCTTAAAATTGGTGTAGGTAGACGCTATTCGATAGCCGTGGTGATGACGTCAGAGGTTCCAAATATTAAGTTAGTTGACTGATGCCACTCCATAAAAATAATGTAGCTCAAAACAATGATTGTTGAAGGTCGCAGCTAGGCTGAAAGTGGTCAATTTAACAAGACGTTGCCCGGACCACACCAAAGTAATTTAGAGTTGCATGCGCATCACCTTGTTGATTAACAGATGAATTTAGATTTGTATTTTTGACTTCACGCATGGCCGTTCGCTTGCTTCGCTCAATCTAACCGAAATTGCCATGACATACACATAACTTTGAAAAAAATAAAAAAAACATCGACGGGAATTGAACCCCCGTATTCGAAACTAGGCATCTTACCACTGAGCTACGAGACCATCTTGCAAGAAATTTCCTGGACCATAAAGATATGGTGTTTGTCAACGATGTGATGCGCGCGCAACTCGAATTAGGTTGATGTGGAATGTGGTCCGGGAAACGTCTACTATAAATTTAGTACTCGTGTCTGACACGGGAAAACCCAAACGCCAGAACTTAAATTTCCTTCTGGAGATTTATATAATAAAATTTAATTTGCATATCTACTGAAATACGAGCTAAACATCTCTCATAATGCCTGTTTCCAATTTTACTAAAACTTCAAGTCAAGTCAGATGACACCGAAATTATAAAGGGCAAATATCCCACACTGTATCTGTCGATTCTGATACTAATTAAAACTGTAAAATTAATTCATATTACAATATTTAAACAGTTTTTTGAACAGTACATATTATGGCTTAAGTGGAATGATGTCATATTCAAATAAACCCTTGAACGGATATATGAAGTTTAACGAGCCTATTTGTTTTATTTTTAGAATTATTGGAATTTCGAGCGAATTGTTTGGAAATAATAAATCTTGGAATGCAATGAGCCAACAAAATCCGAGAATATTAAATAATAACCAAAAATACCTTGCATTTTGCATTGCCCAGTAATATAAAGCACAATTCTATATCTAGAAAACTAAATAGAGTAGATACCTTTATGATTTTTTTTATGTTTTCTACTATAAATTATTGTATTATGAAGAAAATTAATAAATAAATGAAATACCTTTTATGTTGTACATGAAAGCTCGAAAAAAATTAAGAGTATAAAGTCAAAAATCTTGGTTCCTGTAATAATAAGTTATCGTACAATAATGTAAATCATACGGGGCACGGCACATCATATTGTGCCGTTATACGGGTATACTGCCATTACTACCTGAAATCAAGTTAGGGCAGAACTTATTATAATTTGACATCTGTATAAACCTACTATTTCCTGAATTATTTATGGGAAGGCAAGTTAAATTAACTATATGTAACCTAGATTATGTTTGTTACAAAGCTTGCTAAATTAGCAAACGGTGGAAAAAGTGGTACATTTTGGCTTCTATATGGCGTCGACTACTTGTGGTACATTTTAATAGGAATATTGGTAGAATTTAGTTATAAAATCGAACGAGATGAGTTCACAGCGATCAATATTTAAAAAGTGTTTTTTTTTTAGAATAAGAGAAGTTACTAAATATACTATCACACATACAAGTATGTTCATTCTTGCTAAACGTGGCAAAGGAAACATGAAGTTTGGTTTAACAAATGTTAATGAAAGTGCCCATTTCCGAAAATCGTGAAAATTTTGACAGGTGTTATAGTTAAACCGAATAACAAATAGCAGCACTTAAAACCAGTTAACAAAAATTACCATCTGCCCAAAAACTGAAAATATAACGAAAAGCAGTAGCAGAAATATTGTATGATATGCAAAAGCCCAAATTTATTTCTTTATGAAATAATAGAAGTGAATCAAAGATATGCTATTTATTTTTCGTCCATCTTTCCAGTATTTGCGTGTATTAGAAAACTTGGTAAAAAGAACAAACTCTAGTGAATAGGATTGCATATTTAAGGAATCATAAGAATCTAAATGGTAATTTGAATGTTATGCTTGCTAACTTTCAGAAGATTCATAATCAGGTGCTAAATGTGAATGAGGAAGTGGCGTGTCCAGCCGTTTGTAAATGGGGAAACTGTGCAGGTAAATGCCCGCCCCAGGTGGGGGATGAGGCTAATACGCCGAAGGCGTAAAAATTTGGGTGTGCCACGCCCAACTACTAAAAAAATCATTAAAATAGTTTAAAAGTACACGCCTTCCACCAGCGAATAAAGCGGATTTTACCAAGCACTATTCACAAATTTTTGGGCTGTCACGCACAAATTTTTATCCAAAAGTCGTCAAAATTGGTTATCAAACAACAAAAAAATGGGCGCCCAACCCCGCTTACTCAGACCCTGCTTATTTATATATTTACCCTTGATTATTTTGCTATTTTTATTTTGATAATAAATACGGAAAAAAATATTGCTTGGTTTTTATTGCCTTATAATACAAAAGAAAATTACCTTAATGACAAAATGCTACAATTATTGATTATTTACTGAGAACCAACAAATGTAACTCCAATCTTCTGCTTTGCTTTGCAAATTCATCTATAACGTTGTTGTAAAAATTGGGTTCCTCGAAAAGTTCTTCAACTAGTTCTTGTTCAATGGAAAGCATTGCCAAAGCAGAAAGTCTTTCTTGTCCTTTCTCAGTCCTGTGATAAAAGTCTTAATTCTCTTGAGTGTAAAAAACTACGTTCTGCTGGCGTACTTGTCGCAGGTATGGTAAGTGTCTGCGTCCTCACCGAGTCGACACTGTCGATCGACTCTGTCTATCGACG
>MU188063.1:53474-63584 GCA_016904865.1 Pissodes strobi | reverse complement strand
CCCGTAATCAAACTCCTCTCACCAGTTTGACGTTCCTGCCAGCCAATGCAATGCAGCCACTCTTGTCACAAACTGTCATTGATCAGCTCCAGACTATGACCTAAAAATGTGTTTTTTTAAAGTGTTTTGAAATGACCACTCTACCATTTTTTTATATTTTTAGGTACTGTATTAAATGCATTCAGACCTTGATTCAGACCAATTATTGTAAAATACTGACTTCTTGTTCTTGTTATATTATAAGTACTTCTTTCTCTTTCTTTTAAAATAATTTACATACATTTATTAAAATATTCATAATGTCATAGTAAGAAAATAAATGTGTTGTTTTATTGAAAACCATTCACGTACTTTCAACATTATCTTAAATGGAGTATATATCTTAAAACTCATTTCCCGGATCAGCAACACATCTGAATATCCTATATGAAATGAAATGAAATGAATAGTGTAATGCGAGCATTCAGATTTAAATTTATGGCAGCTTTAGCAGAAAAGAATACCTTTTGCTAACTGCTCGTTTAAGGGGAGAGCATTGTTAATTTCAAAACCCAGATACCTTACGGTATTTAACCATTGTATAGATTCCTTACTACAAGTAATTCATAGTTTGTCACGTTCACTTTTTGCGTTTATTATTTGTACTTATTTATTAGCATAACTTTTGTTTTTCAATATTTAATTTAAGGTTATTAATTTTGTATAAATTAATTAAATCTATTTAATAAGTTTTACATTTTTGTCATTACTTCTTCCAAAGAAAATTTATGCCATTTAAATAAATTTTAAACAATATGCTGCCCTGAACAAACCAAATCTATCTTCTTTTGTAGTTGGTTCTGCAATTCCTACTTTAGTTTTCGTCTTCTTTTTTCTAAATGTATTCTTTGCACCAGTTTAAAGCTTTACCTGTGATCCCATAATATTGTAGCTTTTTAAGTAAAGTTGTACCGTCTATAGTTGCAATCGCTCTTTGAAAATCGTAAAAACGACTAGTAGATGTTTACCTGAATCAACTTGTACCTTCCATTGTATAGGTGGTTCATTCAATGCTTTTACCTACTTAAATTCCGATGGTATACCTGTTTGCTTATAATTAATTTTATTTTCAGAACATGAAAAAAATAAATATGGCATTCTGATTGAACATGCTGCGAAGTTGTTAACTCCATCACAATTATCAGTATTAAAACTAAGTTTGTCATTGCACATATACTCTCCAAAGGTTCAGATGTTTGAACAAATTGCCAGAGAAAGGAATTCGCCTGCCTGCCAATGTGTGTGCGATGTCGGTGGCCAGTTAAGCTGTGATTTAAATGAAATAAGACATTTAATAGAGCAAGTGAGTAATTTAAACATTTTGGAATTCAATGAAAAAGTTATACCTATCAATATACTTAATTGTGGTTTCAAAGTTAAATCGTAAATCAGTTTGGGTGCAGATATTAGTAATTGGTGCTTTTGGTCATACACAGCGTGGTTTACTGTTCATCGATAAGAAATATTCTGTTCATATTAACACCATGTCTCCGAAAGTTTCACTTCAAATTTTCGCCCTGTACAAAAACTTGTTGCTTGGTTTTATGTCTTTTGAACATTCATTAGCAGTTCTCAATATTTGAAAATTTGTAATTTTTTATATGCTCGTTTAGGAAATTGGATCATCTAAAACCAGTAGTAAATGTGTCATGCGACGAGGATACCATTTACTTATCCAATTTTGTACACCTAGTAGTAGTCAACGTTCTTTATTGTACACCTAAAATTCTAAAAAATGCTAATTTTCATGTAGTTTTTTCAGAAAATTCAAACAAGTAAAAAAAATATTAATAATTCTAAGGGGTTTTAATACTTTATAAAAAATTATGATTATTTTTTGGACATTCTAAAACACTTTGATTTTTTATTTGCACGTTTAACTTTTTTTTACGTTTAAAATGTGCCAATCTGAGCTGTGTTTACCCTGCCTTTTCTCTCATTGAGTAATCAAATAAGTGATGGTTTTTACGGAGTCGTTCTTTACTTGGGAAGCTTACTCTTAGACAAAATTGAGTAGATACAGGATGCGATCAGTTATGTTATCCAAATTTTTATCTGAATAATATTTAAGCCAATATTGCCATCTAAAAGGTTTTCTCACGGGTTTTCTTCTCAGTTTTCTTCTTGAACAAGTAGTAAATTGTTGGCACGTATATATTTTTCTAATGTGTAGTGTTTCCTTGCGATAAAAATTTTAATATTTTTTCTTCATAAAAAACAATATTTTTATTGTGCAAGTTCACGGGGCAGTGTGGCCGGCCCGCTGCGCATGCGTTTGAGCATGCGCAATAGGTAAAAAATCTAAATAAATTCCAAAAAATTATAATTAAACTCTATGAAATGCTATAAAATGCAAAAAATTCTAAAAATAATAAAAAATTTCAAAAAATTCTGATAATTTTAAGAAATGCTAATTAATTCTAAACAATTCTAAAAATTCCGTTAGCTTGCACACCAATGCTGTATGCATTTTCCTTATGATGGAATATGGTAGGGGGAAAATCCATAAGAGTGACTCGTAAGTAGTTGGTTTTATGAAACCCAAAACTTAAAAATAGTGATTTAATTGCATTTATTATGTTAACATAGAGTAAGATAAATACTCGTAATAACGGTACAAAATAATAGTTAAATTGACATACTACAAGTTTTAACTCGAATAATATTATTTAAAGCACATTTAAAGTTGTTAAACTTTTTAATTACCGCTGACTAAAATAAGACACAACACTGAATGACCACGTTCAGCCAAGCAAAATTCAGTACTCTGGAAACTGGTTACAAGAACTTGCAGAGTAAAGTAGCGCTCTTGGAGGAATAATGTTTTGCAAAGCAAACAAAAAGAGTAAGATACCATCTAAGGAAAATATTAAGAAGCCGGCAACATTGCATACCCATGATCGGCTAAGCGAATTGAAATCAGCGCAGTTAAATCTGATTCGAAGCAGGTTTTAGCAGCGGGCTTAACTAGACCAAGGCCTGACTACAAAAATCACTGCAACCTCCACGGTGCCGCAAGGTATCGCGCTATTCGCCGCTAGCCAAAGGCCTTCATTATATTCACAAGAATTCTTGGGAAGCTGTTGTAGACAAAGGGAAAACCAATAAGAAGAAAAATGCTGATACAGGCATATCAGCATAAGCCAATAATTGACTCAGTTGCAGAAAGTCAGAAAGTGTCATATAAAATTAAGGTCTATATCAATAAGGGGAACCTAAAGAACTAAAATTACAGAACATTGCGGCATATAAATCTGAATATTAACAGATATGAAAAGTTGAGAACCAAGAGAAACTTCAAGATTAGTTTTAGAGTAGTTGTGACGCAAAGGCATGAGCACCTGTTCTTGATTCTATATATGTGGAAAAGGGGTATAACTGCAGTGGCGGCTCCTGTATAAGACCACATGCCCCCTAAGGAAAACAGAGAAAAAAGATTTGTAATCATCACATACTTAATATTTTTATTTAATTACAACATTTTAAAGAACCACAGTGATTTAGTACAAACTATTTATTCAGTTAACGTCCTGTTTATCGCCCCATTTTTAATGCCCTAATGAAATCCTCTGTTGACACTATGAAGGCCGAAACTATCTTTCATTCCATTGCTTTAATCAAATGTTCCATCGATAAGACATTTAAATAAGTCATTCTCTTTCTAAATAATTGGTTCTAAGTAAAATTCGCTATTTATCTATTGGTTGGCGGGTGGTGTGACCATCAAGTAACTAGCAGGTTCAACAGCATCAATATTGTTACGTTTTTCTCATATGTTCTGATAAAATTACTTTTACTCATTTAAACTATTTTAAACTAATACTCTCTTTATTCTTTATCACTTTATACAATTAAACGCACTAAACTACTCATAACTAACTAATAGCTCTTTACAATTCAACACTCAATTATTAACTAACTCAACATGCTTTCAGCCTGCTATTTATATACAATCTAAAATCTATCACGAATAATCCGGAAGAAGTGAGGCCAATCTATATTATTCTCGACCAGGGCATTGAGAGAATTCCACAGTTCCTGAATCTTCGCGGCCGGCGATGACTCATACCTAGACGCGACAAGGCTAGTTCTATAGGGTAGCACAAAAGCATTCGAATGGTTGCTACAACATTGCCTCTCTCTTAAACCTGATCATCACGATCAGCTTCTTCATGTCCGTGATATGCTTTGAGCCTGTCGAAGTGGACAACTTTCAGTTTGCTTCTGGGGCCATGTTGAATTCTATACACTGCGTCGTTAATTCTCTTGATGACTGTATAGGGTCCTTCCCATACTGGCGTTAGCTTGGGAGATCTTCCTTTCTTCCTTTGCGGATTATATAACCAGATTTTATCATTCATCTGAAATCCCATAGAATTAGCTTTGAGATCATATCGTGTCTTCATTCGGTCACTGACTTTCCCCGTGTTTTCTCTGACTAATTCATGGATGTATACTAACTTTTTCTCAAGAGAGTCCGCGTAGTCTTCACTTTCCATATCCCGGTTGTCTGGCGTTCCGAATAATAGGTCACAGGGTAAACGGAGTTCTCTTCCAAATAAAACCATGGCTGGTGTTAGTCCTATCGTGTCATGAACTGCTGATCTATAGGCCATCAAAAATAGTGGTATGTGTTGGTCCCTATCCTTCTGATGTTCATCTACGACTTTTGAAATATGTTCTTGAATGGTCTTGTTAAACCTCTCAACCAGGTCGTAGTCCGTGTGTTATGGATGTTGAGTAAATCACAGACTTTCTGGAAAACCTTGGATTCGAAGTTGCGTCCTTGATCTGAGTGCAGCTCTACCAAAATACCAAATCTGCTGAATAGGTTATTCACAAGGATCTCTGCTAAGGTAACAGCTTCTTGATTGGGGATCGCAAATACTTCAGGCCATTTGCTGAAGTAGTCAATTGCCAATAAAATGTACTTGTTACCATTATTTGTTTCTGGAAAAGAGTCAGCTACGTCAATGGCGATACGTTCAAACGGTAGGCCCACATTATACGGTTTCATTTTTCCACTAGATCTTGTTTCGGGTCCTTGACTTGCGGCACAGGTTGAGCACTGCCGACACCACGATTTCACATCCTGTCAGTAGTTGACCCAGTAACATCTGTCGCGGATCTTGTCAATCGTTTTGTTGACTCCGAGATGAGCACCAGACTTTCCATTATGAACTACTTCCAGAACTTCCGATATCTCCCTCCTTGGTACCACTATCTGTGTCTTCACTACTTTTCCATCTGCGCTTTCCCAGGCGCGTTTAAGAAGTCCATTTTCCACCACCAGGGAGTCCCACTGAGCCCACAGAGTTTTAAAAGCAAATCCTTTAGTTGAAATCTCTCTCCAGCTTGGTCTTGGTTGGTGTTCTTCTTTAGCTTTTAGCAATAGTGCTATTTCACTATCTTCAAGCTGATCATTTTTAAGTTGCTCTGTGGGTCCACTGCTGATCAACCTCAAATTTCAGTAATTCCTTCTCGTTGATCTAATCTTTGGCAATGCATACAATAATTATCCTCGCTATGCAATCTCCCTGCCCTGTGCTTAACCTTAAAGTTATATTGTTGTAACTTTTCAAGCCATCTACCTATCCTTCAGGCTGTTTCATATCCAAAAACCATTTAAGTGCTGCATGATCAGTCTTTATTAGAAATTCTTGCCCATACAGATATTGATCGAAATGCTCAACAGATCGTACTATTGCCAAAAGCTCTTTTCGGGTTACACAGTAGTTACGTTCAAGTTCCGAAAGCGTTCGACTGTAGTATTCGATAACTCGTTCTTCTCTTGCTTGTACTTGCGATAAAACTGCTCCGATGTCGGTGTTGCTCGCGTCTGTGTCCAATACAAATATACCCTTTTGTTCCGGATATCCCAATATTGGACTAGAACAATAGAACAGCTTTTAATTTCTTGAACGCAGAAGCACAGTTATGATCCCAGTTATAATTTGCTCGTTCTTCAGTGAGCTTATGTAGAGGTGCAGCCATATTTGCAAATCCTTCGACAAATCTTCTATAATAAGTACATAATCCAAGGAAGCTCCGCAGTTCGTGTTTGCCGCGAGGACGAGGCCAGCCTTTGATTGCTGTAATCTTTCGTTATTCAGTTTGGATATCCTCTAATTACACGACATGCCGGAGAAATTCAACTTTTTGTTGGAAAAGAAAACATTTCTTTGGTAAGTAAGAGCTGAGCATTCTTGATTCTGGTAAAAACTTCATTCAGGTTTTGTAGGTGCTCTTAGTTTTCCCATTACCCTTATATCATCAAGATAGACCAGGCATGTCTTCCTAGTGAGGCCTCGTAGAACGACTTCCATAAGACGCTCAAAAGTAGCGGGGGCATTGCATAGTCCGAAGGGCATAACTTTAAAATTGATATAAACCACTTCCGGTAGAAAAGGCAGTATTTTCCTTATCTTATTCATCAATGCCTACTTGCAAGTAACCGCTCTCGAGACGTCTAACGTCTGCCTCGAACTCTGGCAGGTTTTCAACAGGCTTCTGATGTCGAGACTTTACTTGTGCCTGTCTTCTGTGTTGATCTTCAAATTGTCTCTCCACGGCAGCTACAAGTCTGACATTTTTCCCCTGTTAGCTGATGGGAATGGTCTGTAGTAGTTCCAAGGCAGAACCACGAAGCGCTACCACTAGTGATGTAGCCATTTCTTCGTTATTGCAACCGTTGGCAACAGCAGCGGCTTCAAATTGTCTTTTGTACCGGGTGTCCAAATAAGAAAGGACGCCGGCCATATCTCGGAAACTATTTACTCTACAGCTTCCGGGAAAAAAAAATTATCAGTAAATTGGCCAAGATAAATCGCTGGAAATTGTTTTCAAGTTCGTAAGACGAACGCTAGGGGGCGCAAATGCTATGGCAATTCAGAAAAGAGGTTTAAATATGCCAAGTTAAGATATATTTAAAAGAGCGGCATTGTAATCTTTGGAATTTCTTTTGTGTAGAGGACTTTGCTCTATCTATGCAAATAAGGTGGTGGGGGAAGGTCAAACTTTTTTTCTTTAAACTCTGATTACTCCGGTTTGGGTAAACGGAATAAAACAAACTAGGGTTCGTTTAAAAGAGCTTTTCTTACTTAATAATCGGCATTATACATTTTGTTCGAATCGATTTTGTTCTAGCCGCCTGAGGGTGTTGTTTGACAAGAGAACAATTATTACTCATTATCATGAAAATTTTAAATAGCACGCTATATCTCTTTTTAAATAGTTAAATAAAGGATAATATTACTAAGAAGTCAGCGCAAGTAGTAGAAGAAGAAGAGAATAATAATTCGTAATTTAAACAATAGTCAAGTAGGCCTGGAATGCAACAAAGAAAACACCGAAATACGTCAGTTTGATGACATTTATCTTCGGTGTTGCAGTAATAATAAACCGCGTTCGTTTTTGTCATCTTTTTCCTCGATTTGCTCTAACATTTTGACAGGCACGTGACTTGGATTTTCCTTTTAAATACACAGAACTCGTGAGTGTCAAATTTTCAGAGCAAATTGACGAAAAAAATGACAAAATCGAACGCGGCTTTTGTATATTAAGATACTAGTTTTAAAAGACCATATTTTATCGCACGAGCACGAAATTAGGAAACGACCCTCTTGCGAGGAGTTTCATAACGTGCGAGTGCGTTAAATATCTTTTAAAACGTGTATTTTATACTATTTTTTCTATTTTGCACGTTTTTTAATGAAAAACATTAATTTATTCAAGTCGCGATCAAAAGTTGGACGGCCATCTTGTCACTTTTGACGTCTGTATTATTAGGAATCCCATTCAGAACGGTGTAGAAATTTTTGCTAGTTAGCCTTGACATTGAACCATTTGGTTAATAATCGCAGCAACCAGTCAACAAAAGTAGTGTCGAAAAGAGCTTCTTTTCGACACTACTTTGCGTATCGAAAAGACTTCTTTATGATACCAAAATAGAAAAAAATAATTTTTTAACGATGAGAATTCCAGGTTCGGGTGCTATCGGGATTGCGATTTAGAGAGAACTGCAGGGATGCTTTTGATTACAGTTTCCATATAGTACAACCATGTTTATTTTAGAGTGTCTTATATATTAATAGTAACATAGAATTGTCTAGGAGCAGAAACTCATGATGATGATCATAAGTATAATGCTAGAAATTACAATAATTTTGTGCCTGCTTACTAGAGACCGAAAAGTGGCTCTGGCCACGGGGATATATATATTTTTTATTGTCTCCTTTTAGCAATAGGTGAACTGACAGCCGATATTTTTAAAGGTTAAATTAGGGCAATGCTTCTTAGAAAAATGATTTATTATAACATATGAATATTTTTTTATTATAATATATTGTGCAATGTTAGGGTTTTGAAGTGTTAATATCCTAATTTCTGAATCTTATAATTAGTGGAGTCAAACTTACCCTAACATGTTTTACTTGTATTAAAGTCGAGATTGACGTGTGTAAATAAAATGTATTTGTAGTGGCATAAATAAATTGATTTTGATTTTGAATATAATATTGTCAAGTTTAATATTTTATTTTTTAGCCTCCAAGTGATTACAAAAATCCTGAATTGTTCAATGTAGATAATCATTATCCCGGTTCTGCAAATCGCTCATTAGCTGTTGTTTTGTATGGCGAACTGGGAACACAATGCTTTGCTCAGTTTCATGGGTTACTTAAGGAAAAAGCTGCGAATGGAGATATTGACTATGTTATCAGACATTACCCTCAGGTAAGGTAAATTGCTTTATGGTGAAATATGAAATTTATTATGGGAATATAAATTCAAATGAGCTAATTAATGCATTTCTGTGAATGAACGCAGTTTTTGCACAGGACCATATACTTGTAGGTGGCGGATAAATAATTTTTATATTTTATAATACTAATTATTATATCTGTTCATGAGCACATGATTGGTAAAATTTGAAAGAAAGTTATAGAGATCGAAATATAAATTTGAAAATTACTACTTCAAAATAGTTACTAATACATACTCTCTAATGAAAATTGTAAGATTATAATGAAGGGGATTTGAACCCTAGTGATACTCATGGAAGAAGTTGAAGAACAGTTGGCAAATATTAGTAATAGAGATATCAGCACCTGTCTTAAAATATACTGAAGTAGCAAGCAAGAAATCGAGAGAGGTAATAGTAATCAAGAATAAATAATAGAACAATGTAGCTACAAAGCAAGCAATTGAGAAACAGGTTGATCCAATGTGAATTGGAGTTGAGGTATCTCAAGTGAAGTGTCTTTGTGAAGAGGGAATTGCAATAAGTTGTACAGGGTTATCCAACGAGGACTAGACAAGGCGATTTTTTTTACTTTCCCTGTACTTTTATAAAAAAGCTGAAATAGTCATCTTATGTAATTTTCTCCCGCGAATTCGGATATGTTCAGCAAAAAACAAACGAACATCTTAAAGCCGTCAAAAACGACTAACGTAGGTTTTTTAAATGGAAAAATCCGTATATTATTGCATATTTGGATTGTGCGAAAGAGTCTAGACATATTTCATGAATAATGTCCCATACTTATCTCTAACGGTTTTTGAAATATTGACAGTTGAAAATCGACCATTTACCAAGTTTGACAGCTTGTAAAATCTAAACGGCTAAAGATAGAACAAAACGGTTTGCACTTTCCTATATTGGTTTTTCATAAGCTATCGTATGATACTAACTTTTTATTTAACCAGAGGTTAAATTTGTCCGGGATTCTTTAACCTCTGGTTAAATCTAAAGTTAGTGTCATACGATAGCTTATGAAAAACCAATATAGGAAAGTGCAAACCGTTTTGTTCCATCTTTAGCCGTTTAGATTTTACAAGCTGTCAAACTTGGTAAATGGTCGATTTTCAACTGTCAATATTTCAAAACCCGTTAGAGATAGGTATGGGACATTATTCATGAAATATGTCTAGACTCTTTCGCACAATCCAAATATGCAATAATCTACAGGGTATTCCATTTAAAAAAACCTAAGTCAGTCGTTTTTGACGGCTTTACGACGTTCGTTTGTTTTTTGCTGAACATATCCGAATTCGCGGGAGAAAATTACATAA
>MU188063.1:0-43474 GCA_016904865.1 Pissodes strobi | reverse complement strand
CTTTTGGAGAATTTTTCTGAGTATTTTCTAGAGAAGACAAGTTTTCTGATATCGTACAACTTTTGTGTAAGAAATCAAGACATTGAGCAAGATTTGGCAACATGTTAATATCTCGTTCTGTTTCAAAAGCTTTACGAGTTCCAAAATCTAATTTTTTCTCAAACAAATAAATTAAGAGAAATTCGCAGAGTTCTTCGTAAGAGTAATTAAGGTTTTTAATTAAATCAAGATTTTTCTTTAGATTGGTTACAAATTGTCTTAAATTAGGACCAGTACATTTGACAACAGAGTCTATTTCTAATAGTGAAATGAAATGAGCATTAGTCACTGATAATTTATTCTCATATCTTTCTTTTAGCAGATTAATTGCAACTTCAAAGTTATCATTCGTTGCGAGTAAACTTCCAATGATCTTTAGGGGTTCGTCTCTCAAAAATGACTTTAAGTCCATACATTTTTGAATATCGTTTATTGATGTATTATCGGTGATTAATGTATCAAACAATTGAATGAAAGAGCCCCATTCAGATATTTTTCCATTAAAAGGATTGATCTTTATCTCTGGTAACCTTACAGAAGGGGAAGGGGAGCTCTGCTGAACTACACATTGAGAATTTGGAACAATTTGTGTGGGTGGAGGTAACCTTTCAATACATTCTTGTATCTGAACTAATAAATCATCGCAAGTCTGTTCCACTTCCTCACGAATCTCAGTGTCAAGTGTTTCCTCCGCAGGGATACATTCAATCGAGTCTTGAATCTGATTATATTTGCTGAAGGCAAGTTCTATTCTATTATGTTTTAATACAAACTGTTTAACATTACTCTCTTGGTCTGCATCTGCATGCATCCAATTGCTTATTCGTGTGATTTGACCCTTGATACTGGCTTGCTGTGCTTTCAACTGTTCGTAAGTCATTGTGAAATATTTTTAAATACACAATACAAAAAATATACAAATATCAATATAAATGCGATAATATCAACCAAATACAGAAATGAAACAGTGCATATATAACAATATATCAGTGAGGAAATAAACACAGTACACAAGTTTTTATTAACAGTCAATTACAGAGTTTCGTAAAACTTACCACGAAAGTCTTTCACTTTTTGAGCAGCCCTGGTAGTATCTAGAGTCCTGCTGGTTGCAGGAAGTCCATCGATTTACAAAAAAAAATGGTGCGACAAAGAGTTACAGTAAATAATTCAATTTACAGTAAACAATAACTAACTACATCGATATGACAACAACATGAACGAATTATATCAAATCAAATATTTTATATCCCTTTTTACACGTTTCAATTCAATATTTTTCGGACCTTGAGAATTTAGCTCGAATGAGCCCAAATTTAATTACCCGGCTCGATTGGATCAGTTTTATGGGCGATACAAAAAAATTAATTTTATTAACTTATTTTGACCACAAAGATGAGGAAAGCAATTAACAGTGTATAATTAACTACAAGCAATTAAAGGAGTGGAATGTATTTAGATAGGGTGGTGGGGGTTTTAAACATACTGTGTGCATTGAAAATTGATAAGTAGGTTAGTTATTAAATCCTTTAATAATATATTTATGCACTTGCATTTGATACGAAAAATAGAAATATATATACAATTCTTAGACTAATTTCAAGCATTCGTTCATTCACACATAGAAAATCAATATACAAAAAGTTTCTTAAAATTAGGAATATCTACTAAAAAGTCTTGATTGTTTGATTTAAAACTAAGTTTTCTATCTTTCTTATTTTAATACTTTTAGTTCTCCAACTTAGCAACGTTCATACATCGTACCTTTGCACCTTGACTCTGCTTTACCTGTCTTCAACGGGGAGAGATTTTACTTAGTTACTTTCCAACTTAATTTTTGTTTTACGGAAACCATAAAATCCAGCTTTCACCTTGATTGCAGGAATTATTCAACCAGGAATGTCGTTCAAGTTTACAAAGGGGACGCTATCTTTCTGGCTTTGAGGAATTGGGTTAAACTGCCCAAATGAGGTCTTTGTCCAAGTGTGAACAAAGGTTACTGAGGTACACTAGGTATTCTACAAATATCTGTGCATACAAGCAGAGAAATTGGTCCAAAAGGAATTTGACCTTTGGCCACAGGGAGAACAGCTCGTTTTACTGCTAATCGAGCGAACGTTTTAACTGAACTGAAATATGATCTTTCTTACGAGCTCGGGAGGAACAATAACGCGGGAAAGTTACGGGTCGGTTTTATATGAGAGGGTGAAAACATCTTCTTTCTTTCTTTGTCACACTGCTGTTTACTGAACACTGATGGATACACGGATATATTAAATTGAAAACGATTACACACGATTGAAGTGACGGAATGACATTTAACTTTATATAATGAAATCGACCATCCAGGTTTGGACTAAGGGGTAATGAAGAACTGACATCTACTGATTTAATGCACAAATTTCTGTTTACCTAGGGTTAAATAAATATATTCGTGGATCAATTATGGCTCATTCATACTCCATACGACAGGGTGTTATCACCAAACTATACAGTGAAAAATGACAAGTTAATGCACTTGTTGGGGTGTTTCCCCAACAAACTAATTTGTACAAAAATGGAAGGAAATGAAATTCTCGCCTTTCCTGAAGGCTATTCATTTGCAATCTATGTAGTAGCAATCGATGGTTCATCCCAACCGGCGGGCAATTTCCATACGTTTTTTGCCATAAGTGTCTAAATAAACCTTTTGTTCCAAAAGTATAGTTTATAGTCTCAGTAGTCTTTATAATAAGACTACATTGCATTTGGTGAGATATTCGAACTCAAACAATGTAAACAAATAAATATATATGTATTTTACGATTTTACACTATAATGATAATTTTTTATAACTAATTGCGCTAGATTTTTTCGTTAATTTGTATTAAATTTTGTTATGCTGTACTATAATCCCCGACGTTTTAATTCAAAGTTCTCTTGAACTTGCTCAGATGTAATCATCAGTTTTAGGTTTATAAAGTTTTATAGTTGAATCTAGTTTTAGGAACCTGCTAAAATTCCATCCTCTTAACAGACAGATGAAAGTGAAATCTTTAACTTTCGATCAGATGTTTTGCATAACAATATTACAGGTATTTTCGTGCTTCCCTTTATGTTACTTTAGCCTCGGAATTTCTTGGGTTTGACATTCGCTTTATATTATATTTGTTCTTTATAACTCCGGTAACAAGCTTGTTGTTTGTGCATTGCGCATTGACTTGTGTGCCTTTTTTTCGTAAATATTTTAATACATGTAATTAAATATTTTATTACTATATTCGTTTGTGGGTTTGCCTTTTTAACTGAAAAAATGATGGTGCAATTTTCAATGAAGTAAACATCTTTTATGGTACCAATGCTTCGTCGTAGTTTTTGCGTAAAGCATACCACGGAAAAGTTGCATAAATATATTTTTCACAATTATTAGCCAAATCGAAAGTGATGACGATTATTGTTTTTTTCTGCATCATATATATTCGGTATAATATAGTCCAGAAGCTGTCACGGCCTTGGATGGACTCTATTACAGTTGAATTACTTTCTGACGCTGCATTTGCACAGCTTCAAGATCTCGAAATGAATATATTATTAACAGTAAAATTTATTAGTTTTGGTTTTGTGAAAAATTTCAAGATTTTATGCTTGTTTCTATACAAACTGTATTTAGGTTTTATGGTATATAATATTGCACATTTATTCTGAACGGAAAGTAAACTAACTCGTTATTCTACTGTACCCTTAAAACTGGTTACCGCCCAGTGTTGTTTGTGTATCACAAAAACACAAATCCACTGATTTTTAACAATTGAATTTAACTCTAAAATATTTTAATGTAAACTTTGCAACTAATAATTCACTACATTAATACATTTAATGGTGAGCGATGAGCTGGAGCCTCACGGACGTGGTATGATGGTGACCCCAACATCAAGTTCACAAATTGACAACTTTTTCAGCAACATTCCTCTAGGTGTTATAAATGGTGTTTATGAAGCTCAGGGTCTGCATGATCAGTATGATAGCTTCGCAAATGTAATATCTTACTATTTTAGTATTCCCTTTCCTATGTGCACAAATAGAATTAGGGATGAGGACGAGTGGACGAGTACTGAAATAAAAAACTATTCAAGATATATTAAAAATTTTTATGTCAACTATAAGATAAGTAATAGCGATCATCATTTAATGGTCTATAAAATTGAAAGAAATAAATATCGAAAATATATCTCTGAAATAAAAAGTAGCATAAACGATAATAAAGTAATAAATTCCAAAAATAAAGCCAAAACTACGTGGTCCATTTTTAACACAGAAACAAAAAAAATCGTAACAACCATATAATTTTTAAATCTAATGGTCAGGTAACTGAATGCTTTTTCTTCTCAGTTTAATTTTCCGATGGGAAGAAATATCCTACCAGAACCTAATCTAAACGTCTCTGTCCCTACTATATTATGGATACCTGTGGACTCTGATGAAATCCTGGGAGTGATCATGGGGTTTCTCAACAAATATTCTTCCGGCTTAGATGAAATTCCTGTGTTTGTCTTGAAATGCATAAAGTCCGTTCAAGTCTATTGCGCTGTTACGTCATATCATTCCATCTTTCTTTATGCAATGAACGTATGTACTAAATTGGTCCGTCAAATTGGAATCTTTGACATCGATTTGCGTCAATGTCAAAATATCAAACGAAAATAACAGATTTCATTCATTTATTGGTTTGTTGGTAGTTGGTTTGTGTTTTACGCTAATAAAAATTATTTTGAGATGCCCCACCGGTTCAGTGAGGAAGAGCAAGCTTTAATTTTAAAATTAGTGCATTATTTCACACGTGAAAAAGATGCTGGTAAGCCACTTTTACCCTGGAAAGCTGTGCACAATGTAAGTAATATATATTTTATTTATTTGATAATACTAAAAAATTATATCTCTAGAAAAAAAATATTTTTGATGTGTAAACATCTTACGCGGCGATATGAGGACAAATCTCGGCAAATAAGACCGAAATGCGCAATCCAATTCTAGCCGCTAGGGCGGTATTTTATACAATTTTGCCATTTAAAATCGTTTTAAATGGATTTTAGACGATAAAAAAGCATATTTATATGCATATATAACAGTCAAAAGTATTATTTTTTAATTATTATATTCGCAGTGTATTTCGATACATAGCACAGCTTATTTTTAATGGACGGTTGAATTTAAAATGAATTTTCGCTTTAAAATCCACGACAAATTTGTCCGAAGCCATTGCTATTGGCCTAAAAAAGATCCGAATTTTCGGATTTTTATACAATTTTGCCATTTAAAATCGTTTTTAAACGGATTTTAGACGATAAAAAGCATATTATTACTTTAAATTAAATAAACTGTCATAAGTATAATTCACATGCCCAGACCCTTAAAACAATATTGTCATAGCACTCTTCTAAAATTTGAAAAAGTTGGTTTTTGACTTTCCCAAATCAAAGGATATCGGCGCACGATTACTAAGCTGTTGTATGTATGTTGATGTTATTCCTGGTGGCATTATATTTTCGTGTCGAAACTGTGCATTGAATTAATCCACTCCGAAGCTGACATAAGTAATAAGTATGTAAAATTGATAAAAACGGAACGTGCTCTTGAATAGAAAACAGGTACAGAGACATCTTTTGGCTAGTGTAAAAAATAACGTACGAGTCTATCTAAGAAGTACGGATCTTTTCTTTTGACGTCAGAAATTCTGACGTAACAGCGCAATAGCCTTGAATGGACTATAACATTATTTATATAAAGAATCCTGTGTCGCACATGGTGAATGAATGTTTCGCATCAGGAAAGTTTCCTGATAGACTAAAAATAGCTAAGTTGATTCCTATTTTCAAAAAGGGGGACAAACAGATTACATCCAACTATCTCCCTGTCTCACTTTTGCCTTCACTGTCAAAGGTCTTTGTGAGGGTAATTTACAAGAGATTATTAAAATTTCTTACTGAACATAACATATTGAATGGTCAACAATTTGGATTTAGACCGTCGAGGTCTACTGAAGTAGCAATCTTCCATGTGCTAATATGAAGATTATGAAAATGTTGACAAAAACCAAAGTTATCTGCTATTTATTTTGACCTTTCTAGGTCAGAAGTTTGGGTGCAAGTCTAATGAAGTCATATCTGGAAAACAGAACACAGACAGTTTGTATCAAAAAGGATGGGCAACAAAGCTCCGATGTGGTGATACTTCAGCAGGGAGTACCACAGGGCTCTATTCTCCGGCTACTCTTGTTTATATTGTATGTGAACGACCTTGTTGGCAGGTTTGATGAGAGGCTGGTCTGTCAGTATGCGGACGATATGTCTGTGCTGCTGGCGGACGCTTCCCTGTCTGGACTGTCCGGGGGATGTTGCGTGCGGCGGGTGAGATGGCTCAGTTGTGCGGGGACAACTCCTTGAGGCGTAATGCTGATAAGACTGGTCTTTTGACATTTGAAAAAAGAACCAGTCGGGAATCGTTACTTGTCAGAATTAATAATAATCTATCCCAAATGCTGACTCGGTTAAGTTCCTGGGAGTTGTCCTGAACCCATGCTTGTCGTGGGATGCGCATGTTCAGTCATTAATCAACCTGAATAGCGCATGTGCCGTGATTCGTAGGCTAAAAGGCTGTATGTCTTAATTCTATTCGTATCTACTCTGTCGCACGCATTCGATCAATAATAAATTACGTAATATGTTTTCGGAGCTCCTCAAGGGCAGCCTGTAGGATTTTCATTACTCAAAATAGAATAATGAGACGTATCCTGGGTAATTTTCGGGACTTGGACATAATGACGGCCCCTTCACTTTACTTCGTCTCTTTGATGATGATTGTTAAGGGAAATGCAGATCTGTTTATCAGAAATCATTATCATTATGCGCATGATATGGAAATTACTACCCGGGGCCGGGATGAACTTAGGGTGCCAGCGCGTAGTTCATTGTTCTTTGATAAGGGCCCATACTATAAGGCCGTTCCAACATTTAACTCACTACCTGATAATATTAAGGTGTTAACTAGTATTAAGTCTTTTAGAAGAGCTGTGATTGGTTACTCGAAAGCTAATGTCTCGACTGGTGAATGCCATGTAAATGGGGTCATGTTTAGCACACTACTCTATCATATTAATGTTCATTCTGTTCTCTCTTGTTCTGTACAGGGTTATCCGGAAAATGTTCGTCTACCGTACGATTAATATCTGACTGCTTTAAAGCGGCCGTCAGTCAGACCAAATAATCACCTTTCAAATTTCTATACTCTATTTTTCACGAATTAGGTACAAATAATGGTAGTTTTTTACAAATCTATTTTTGTTTACGTATAAAAATAGTATGACATATTAGAAAAAAACTATAAACTAACTTAATAACTTTAATCTCAATAATATAATTGTTCGATGTGTGTGTTCCTCCATTATTTTCAAAACACGACCGATGTCCCCTTTTCAGTCTCTCCAAGGAATCTCTTGCAATATTTTGGTCCTGGTTAAGTCTATTAATTTCATTTATAATTTTTTGTTGAATATCCTCGAGACTTCTGTTCAGTCGTTGATAAACTACATGTTTTAAATGACCCCATAAAAATGCATTGGCGTGATATCGGAGCTATTTGGTAGCCAATGAATTGTTCCGTTACTGCCAATCCACTGATGGTAATGCTCATTTAAGTATGTTACCACTTCTCGGACTGCATGAGGCGGAGCACCATCCTGTTGCCAAATGATATTGTTGTAGATGGCAATCTTTCCAAGAAATCCTCGATATCGTTTTGAAGAAACTGGAGGTATCTTTGGCCTGTTAAAGAGCCACGATAAAATAGTGGTCCAATGATTCGATTTTCTAACATCCCACATCAAACATTAAGTGAGCTCCTACCTATCATTTCATATCTATGAGGGTTAACTGCTGCCTAGTATCTTGTATTTTTCCGATTGTATACCCACGATTTTGTAAATGACGCTTCGTCAGTCCATAGAAATTTATTATATAAATTATAATCTTCGTGTTGCTCTCTCATCAGCATTGAAGCAACAAATCGAAATCGAAGTTCTTTTTGATGTTGTGTTAAGTATTGAACGGGAAAGATGCAATATGGTTTTAAACCACATTTTTTTTTAAGTTCTGTGAACTGTTCCATAGCTTACTCTCCGGAGTCCTGGACCATACGTTGCTTCTCGTACCGCTTGGCTCGATTCCATCTATTCTGTCTTTTCATCTTTCTTGGCTTATCTTTCAATGTCTTGCTTTCTTCAAATAGGGTCTTAATTCTAAGAATTGTATCTACCGAAATGTCTCAAAAAATGTTCTTTGTGTTTGTCGAGCATTCTCTCCACTTTTGTAATATAATTTTATTACACTTACTCGTTCTTCTAAAGACTATTTCATTATTTGTAACTAATTCGTGAAAAATATAGTATAGAAATTTGAAAGTTGATTATTTGGTCTGACTGACGGCCGCTTTAATGCAGGTTAAAGGTTGAACAGGTGAAACGGGTATCCATCTATCAGGTCGTAATCGTACGGTAGACGAACATTTTCCGAATTTAAAACTGAAGAAAAAAGGCGCTTTTGAATTAGAAATCCATCATTTTAGATCAAAATTTATATGAGAAATTGGATAAGCACATTACAAATATGGCCATCCCATTTAAAAGCACTTTTATTTGTTTTTTGCTGAACATATCCGAATTCGCGGGAGAAAATTACATAAGATGGCTATTTCAGTTTTTTTTTTTATAAAAGTGCAGGGAAAGTCAAAAAATCGCCTTGTCTGGTCCTCATTGGATAACCCTGTACATCTGTCAATTGTTGATTTTAATCTAATTTACCAAAATTATGCACTATGTATGATTGTGTTTTTTTTGTGACGTTCCTTTGTTGCTTTGGAATTTTGATGGCAATAAAGGAAGTTTATTATTATTATTATTATTATTATTATTTATTATTATTATTATTTAATAATAATAATATTTAACGATCCACTGCTTGATATTATGTATTTATCGAAATTACCTAATTTTTACTTTGCGATTTTCTTGCATTATTTATGAAATAACGTAAGTAACAACATGTATGTGTTTTAGAAAGCTATTTCCAGACCTGAAGAAAAACCTCGACAAATTCAAACAACATCTGGAAGATTCTTCTAACGAATTAGCGGCGCTAAAGGTTTGGCAGTTTCAGGAGCTAAGTCTTCAAGCAGCAGAGAGAATTATGAATGCTCCCAAAGATGAGGCCCTGAAAGTATTTACAAATATTGCTCAAAATTTTCCTATGCAGGTAAGTTTTGAAACTGCATATTTAGCTAAGAATATAATATATGATGTGATGTCTGTCTTAAGAACGTTTAAGCTCAATTTTTGTTGTTTCTATGTTCAATGCGGTTTTTGCTATTTTTATTATTGTAACTGTCTAAATAATGTCCCACACTCTCGGTAACATATAAACACAGTAATAACAGTAAAACTAGTATAACAAGTAGGCTGACTTGGAAGAAATTTTATTCATAAATCCGCTCGGCTCTCGGTGTCCTCAAAGAAGATGGCCGTGTCACATATCGTATTTTCAAATAATGCCATGGGCGAATTTAGCGTTATTGACTGAATATATGCACTAAAACACATTGAAACTGACAAGAGTATCTATAATCTTGAACGCAGTAAACACAAAAGAAAACCAGTTTAAAACAATTAATATTTTTGTTTACTGTGACAAAATCACAGAAAAGGTTAAATTTTTGACAAAACGTCCCTGCGCCTGGAGTGCCGCTACAGCACTGACTATTTCGGGATAGTCGGCCTACTTTTAGTATTGCCATGGGGATCATATGGTTTTAATACAATACTGTTCAACGCTGTCAATATTTATATTTAATGGTGTGATTTTATCCTAGCGGTGTTGTTGATTAATAATTTGTTGAAGATTTTGACCTTGGGATTATGAAGATATTCTAATTAATAAAACATTTTTTCTTCAAGAGTCAGAAAAACATAACCTTTTATCACTCAATAGACGAAGTAAAAGTTACACTTTATCACGAGAAAGCTCAGCAGCAGAAAAACCTAATGGTGCCACTGCCAGCGGTAGTAAAAGTATTTCTGCTGCCGCTGATTTATCCAATCTGCAGTGGTATTCTATAAGTTTATATCGAAACAATTGCGATTAAAAGCGAACGTTTTGACAGGTTTGGTATTCTTTAAGCAATTTCAGCTAGATTCGGCCCACCTAAACATAAATCCGAAAGGAAATCGAAAGCGAA
Source organism: Pissodes strobi (assembly GCA_016904865.1). Classification (NCBI taxonomy): domain Eukaryota; kingdom Metazoa; phylum Arthropoda; class Insecta; order Coleoptera; family Curculionidae; genus Pissodes; species Pissodes strobi. Next base: position 33,175 of record MU188063.1, on the reverse strand, counting down.
AAGGATTTGGTGTCACGCTTCATGACGTTTTCCCTATTTAGGAGGTTATGTTTTTGTTTTGGGAAATAATTAATTAAACATTATTTTATGGATGACACAATTAGAAATTCGAGAATCTATTATCAAAGAAGAATCATGACTGCTATACGGTTTTTTGCAACTGGTGCTTACGAGCAAGGAGTTGGTCAAGAATATTTGCTAGCTCTAAGCCAATGGTAAGCAGATGTGTTTCAGAAGTATCGCAAATTATTCAATATCATTTTGATCCTACTTGGATTAAATTTCCTAATGAGAATGAAATGCAAATCAACAGGAGATTATTTTTTGAAAAATGTGGTTTACCGGGAACAATCGCAGGGATTGATTGCACACATGTTGCAATTATTGCCCCCTTCGAAGAGGAGCATAATTATATTAATCGGAAAGGATATCACTCGATAAATGTACAACTTATATGTGATACTAACCTTCTTATACTAACTGTAAATGCAAGATTTCCTGGTTGTACACACGATTCATTTATTTGGCGCCAGTCTGTTGCACAAGATTTTCTTCAAAGGAGTTTTGAAAATGGTTATAGGAACACATGGTTGCTTGGTGACTCCGGATATCCACAGCAGCCTTGGTTGATGACACCTGTTCAGGGAGCCCTACCCAATACCCCACAGGAACATTACAAGATTGCCCATTCCACTGGACGAAACCATATTGAAAGACTAAATGGTGTATTAAAAACTAGGTTTCGTTGTCTATTAGAGGAAAGAAAGTTACGACATGCACCAGCCAAAGTAGGATTTATTATAAACACATGCAGTATCTTACATAACATGTGTATACAAGCAGGAATAGAATTTGATGAACCTGTTGTGCCACAAGAAGAGCCCAATTATTATGATGGTCATATAAACGATTTTGAAAGCATAAATTTCTGACCAATGTAACATTTGATACAGTAGATCACAAAAACTAGAATAAAATAATACTTAAATACATAACAGTGGCGTGCAGACAATGAAAGCACAAAAGCATTGCCTACCCTGACGTTTTGACATTTTTTTATATTTTTCCATTTAATTTTAACTCCGATAATATAAATTATAATTTTACAATAAGTATAATCCAAATTTAAAAGGCCCATCTTAAGCGCCAATTAAAATATTAATTATATGCTACCTATATTAAAAGGAATAATATTCTCCGACGGCAATCCGCTAAAAAGCATCCCATACTACATCGAAGGCATGCATTTAGACCGTCAATACTGAATTTACTATGCAAACGAAAAGCAGTGCTTGAAGAAAGACAGCCAAATGAAACGATGCATAAAAAGAAAAGAGACAAAGCCAAAAACATGAGCCCGCGACGCGAGGCAACGATAAGTGCCGTTGCCAAAATGTGCTCTCTTTAATTAATATTTTGATAGACATTGTTTTTTCCCAAGAATCATATTGTAATTGGTTTTTTACGCTTTTGAAATTGGTTAGAAAGCGATTACCGGTTACATCATTACAGGGTTTGGTTAAGAAAGCTTTATTATTTAATAATGTTTACCCTTAAATTAAATTACAGTATATCGGGCATCCCTAAACTTATTACTATCTCAATATTTGGGTATTAACAATGCCATGCATTTTTTTTGTAAGAAACTGAAACCCGTGAATACAACACCGGCATTGGCCGGTCATAATTAAGAATAATTTCAGGTTCTCTTTTCCCTGTGCCCTATTCTTGCGTAAGATTGGGATTTGACGCCCTGCGCTTTTAATTGTTGTATTGAAAGTTTAGTTAGTTTATTACCTATACAAGGAGTTGTTGTTTTCTTTGAGGGTTAGTTTTGTTGGTTAGAAAGATTTTCTGAATAGTTTTAGTGCTTTTTATTATGGAGTGCCAGTGCGACGGCATTGTAAACTGTCTGGAAAAGTTATTAGAACTAAGCCCTGTACAAGTACGACGTTTACCGAAAAACAAAATGTTATTAAGATTCGTAGACCTAGCCCGGACTTGAAAAACGTGCAGCAACAAACGAAAACCTCGATTTTTTAATAAAAAAATCTATGATAATTATTATAAGTGGCTTTGCAGGTGTCGTCGTAAAAATAAAATGTATTGTTGGTCATGCTTACTCTTTGGTAAAGAAGGAAACGTGTGGAGTAAACCTGGGTATGTTGATTTAAATAATTTTTCAAATGCCTCAAAAAAACAAGACCAGTCCATTAACCATTTACAGCGCGTTTTCTTTGCATGGTTTTGGCGAAACTCGAATCGAACAGTTTTTAGGCATATTCATTTTTTGGAGTCACAAAATTAACATTTTTGGAAAAAATTTCTGCCTTCGGCGGCACCTGCAGCGGGCTTATTTCTTCTCTATCATTTTCTATTATTTTGCCTACCCTCTTCTAATTAACACTGCACGCCACTGATACATAACTATTAAAAAAAATACTTAAGTCAATAATTATTGTACTAGTTGACAAGTAATTCATCTTACAGTCAATAAATCATCGTATAAGAAACTGGGCACAGAGTATTTTAAGTATTTAAGAATTAACAAAATTGACCTTAAATTTTTATACCAATGATGATTTTACCTGAAACTAAAGAACAAAGAAAATTGACAATAATTTTATGATGCAATACCTACCTAAGTTGAACCTAGTTTTGGCTTCACGTTTAACAACAAGAATACTTTTTATATATTTATTTAGATGTCTACTTCTACATTTTTGGTAGCAAGTATTTCTAAAATTCTACATATTTTTTCTTGTGTATCGGCCATTCTTCCTAAATTGATATTTATTTCTTTTAACACACATAGTGTCTCAGTATGCATCTGTTGCATATTTCTCGTGGCAATATTTTCCGTAAACCTGGATTGCGGTGTGGCTCTAGAATCCCTCTTGCGTGTACCAGGCAGGACTTTTCTTTTTTGTATGGACTTTGACGGTGTACTGGTTGTATTTAAGGAAAGTAATGATTTACTTGGCTCAGCTGAAACCTTTGTGGTCGTATGGCAAGTGTTGGCTAGATTGGTTGTTGGGTAACACAGTGGTGGTGGTGAATCATGTAAATTATAATTCTGTTCTACTAATGCACTGCTTACAGCATTTTCCTTCAATACATCATTTTCCTTCAATACATAATTTTCCTCCAATACTCCATTTGTTTCAGTATCCTAAAAAATATAAATTTAACATTAATTTAATACTTCCATTAAAATTTCATAATGTTAATTTATCTAAGTTTACCACATTTAGGTACCTATTTCACTGGTCCTTTGTTTTCTAAATAGGTATGTTATGTTACAACTACTTTAATGAAATGTTTGTTACTGGCAAAATGATATCCCCTATCCTACATAGGTACTTACATAATTTGTTATTTAAAGGTAAGTAAGTAGGTATGGTATACAAAAAAAGTTAAAACTTACAAAACCCAATTCAGCAGTGTTTGTTCCAGTCACACTCCAACCTATGATAGCCATTAATCTTCTTTCATTCTCATTAAGTGGGGGCAGAGGTCCACCATCTCCTGTTTTCCTGAGACTTTTGTTAATATCTGCTGCCTTTCCTTTTATCTTGGATTTCCAATCAGCAACAGCCTAAAATAAGTGAGATAGGTATTAGGCACAATTACATAAACGACATGTACTGGCACATTTAAATTTGTCTAAATTGTATAGCTATATTTTTATACTAAATAGAGGTACATACCTTTTGCCATTTTTCCACACATGTCTGCAGATATCAATTGAACTGTAAGGTAAACAGCTAAAGATAGGTATAGGATATTATACACAAACTGTGTTAGATTTTTCTAGAGAGTCCAAAAATGTAGTAATATACAGGATGTTCCATTTAAAAAAATATCAAAGTGACCCCTAGCACTTTTATTTGATGTTCAATTGATTTTTATTTATTTATTTATTTATTTATTTAAGCATTTCTGTCTAACAGGAAATCCATTTATAAGACAATAATGTACAAATATAAGTGAAAAATACAAATAGTGAATAGGTAACAATAATTAACACATTGTGTTAGTTCATAGTTATAATAAATTGTATAATACAAATTCAAATCACAAATTATATGAAAATAAGTTTTTTAAGTTGATACGAGAACTGACTTAATGACATATGAAAAATATCGAGGTTGGCAACAATATTGTTGTACTGGGCACACATTTTATATATGGGTTCTCTTAGCATTAGATTATTTGATGCTGATGGCAGATAGAATAAGGTCCTGGATCTTGTAGCAATAGGAGGAACACGGAAAAATAAACAACTCCGCAGATAATCGGAGTCCACCAAACCCCTAACTATTTTAAATAAAAATAATAAACAGACATAATTTCGCCTTTGGGCAAGTGACGGAAATCCAAATCTACCAAGCACCAATGTATGATCGATACCACGAGCAGGGTAAGTACCATCCGTTTTAAAAGCGAGATATTTCAAAAACCTTCTCTGAACGCTCTCAATAGCGTTAATGTATTCTTGATAGAAAGGGCTCCATATTAAGGATGCGTATTCCAGCTTGGACCGTACATACGAATGGTACAATACTCTGAGTGACTGGATATTTTCGAAAGGCTTGCACGTTCGAATCACAAATCCCAGCATCGCTATGGATGCTTCTCTTGTTTTTTGAACATGTGTATTGAAAGAGAGTCGCGGATCAAAGTACACGCCAAGGTCTCTAAAGCTCTCAACTCGTTCCAAGACTGACGACATTATACTATACTGAAATAGAATGGAATTCTTTTTCAAAGAGAAAGTCATGATTTTGCATTTGTCGACGTTAAGGGGGGGCATGTTATCCGTGCACCATTGATTCAGGCTGCCAAGGTCTCTCTGGAGCCTCAAACAGTCCTCCAGAGAGTGGATGGTTGAGAAAAGTTTAAGGTCATCAGCGAAGAGAAGGACGTTGCTGTTAAATATCTCAGTTATGTCATTAATAAACAATGAAAATAGCAGGGGGGCTAGGTTGCTACCCTGCGGAGCTCCACTGGTAGCCTCGAAAGATAAGGATCTATGTCCTCTATGCTCAACATAAAACTGGCGGTTTGAAAGATATGAGGAGATAAAATTGCATAGTTTTTGATCGAATCCAAAAGCAGCCAGCTTCCTCAGGAGTATCGAGTGATCAAATCGATCAAAGACCTTTGAGTAGTCGGTGTATACTGTGTCAACTTGCAGTTGGGAATTTAAAGCGTTACTGGTATATTGCATAAAACAAGCTAGGTTAGTAACAGTACTTCTTGCAGAAAAAAATCCATGCTGTAGTGGTGTAAGTACGCACCTTACCTCTGAAAAGATTCTTTCATACATCGCCATTTCAAAGACCTTTGCGAACACACTAAGTAGACATATGGGTCTGTAGTTGTCGACCAAATCCACCCTGTTCTTTTTAAATATTGGACAGATTTTCGCGGTTTTCCAGCAGTTCGGAAACCGATAATTTTTTAGGCATAAATTGAGGATATAAGAGATAGGCTGAAGCAGGACAAACCTGCAGTCACGCGCCAAAAAGCCTGGCACGTTGTCGGGACCCTGAGTCATTTTTGGCTTGAGTTTGCAAAATGCCTTCAAAATATCAGAGTCGGAGAGCGATTTTATAGATAGATGTACGTTGTTAGAATAGATGGGCGGTTGAAAAGGGACATCCTTCTTTGGTGAGTATACACTTTTGAAAAATGACGCAAATGCGTCTACAACCCCCCGAGACCCACTGCATGCAACACCGTTCAGGTAGACGAGGTTTGGAATGCTTTGTTGGCTCCGTCTGGACCGAGAAAAAGACCAAAACTGGGAAGGGTCTGAGCCAATGCTCGCCTCGCAACGGGCAGTGTAATCGCCATAATCAGCATCAATATCTCGTTTTATTTTAGCTCTAAGAGTACGAAACTGATTTAGTAGTTCGGTAGAATTGGATTTTTTAAGTTTTTTACGAATTCGTGCCTTAGATTTAATGGTTTTTATGGTAGCGGAGCTATACCAAACTGGATACTCTCTACTATGGTTAATAGTTTGGGGAACACATTTATCAAGAATCGAATACAATGTTTGGTAAAAATAGTTGCAGGCGCCCTCAGGCGAAGCATAATCTTCCAGAGGAGACCAGTCAGCACCCGACAATAGATTATATAATTTATGAAAGTTAGCTTTGCGATAGTTGTAACATGTTTGTGTGTTTTTGGCTTTAATAGGTGTCAATTTATTTATTGATATGTTTAAGTCTATGCCGAGCGCAGGATGATGGCCGTCCTCGGGAACAAAAGGCATCGGATTTCGCGCAGCCTGACATGGAACGTTCGCAAAGAGTAAGTCGAGAGTTCGACCATTGAGATTAAGGACATAATTATATTGGACTAGATTATAGAAGTTAGCAAAGTCTAGAGCGATCTGAACTTTAGCATCATTAAAACTGTTTTCCACATTGAAATTTGGTAGGTTGAAATCCCCCATAATTACTAGATTACTATCCAAAAAAAAGAGGAAATGTCTCTAGGGAATCAAAAAAATACTGGTATTCATATGCCGCGAGATTGGGGGGAATATATATAACTAGCACATATAGTGATTTAAATTTAGCAACAATCTTACTGCCAACTATATCAACCATAGGGTTTTGATCTTGGATGCCTGATACGTCAAGTTGACTCGCCTCAAACTCTCTGGAAACAGCCAACAGCACACCACCTCCTCGGGAGACGTTAATTTCCCGAAATTTGCGGTCGCTTCGGAAAACCATGTAGTAGTCGTCAAATAATTCCGCATTTAGAACATCTTCGTGGAGCTATGATTCAGTTATTGCTACAATCTGGTACTCATGTGAACTTGCTGATGTGAAGAATCCGTGGGTTTTTGTGTTGAGTCCTCTTGCGTTTTGATAGTAACATATTGTGTTGTTGCTGGAGGTAGATGATGATTTTATGTTTTAAAAATCCCGGATAAATTTAACCTCTGGTTAAATAAAAAGTTAGTGTCATACGATAGCTTATGAAAAACCAATATAGGAAAGTGCATACCCTTTTGTTCCATCTTTAGCCGTTTAGATTTTACAAGCTGTCAAACTTGGTAAATGGTCGATTTTCAACTGTCAATATTTCAAAAATGGTTAGAGATAGGTATAGGACATTATTCATGAAATATGTCTAGACTTTTTCGCACAATCCAAATATGGAATAATATACAGGGTGTTCCATTTAAAAAAATTAAGGTTATGCGTTTTTTTGACATTTGACAGGCAATTTTTTTCCTTTTGACATTTCTAAAAGATAATATATTAAAAACCATACAACTTTTGAATTTAAGTTTTTTTTATATTACCTGTAATTTCGGCTGCAGGTGGGTGTCAAAATATAATGAATAACCCTGTACATTCTCTAAAACACAATTTGCAATGGAATAGTCACATATAACGGGTTGTTTACATTTAAAAAAACGCATGACTTTACACTTACTAACATTTAATTCAAAACAATTTGCATTATACCATTTGACTAAAGAATTCAAGTCTGACTGGAGGGCTAAACAGTCTTCTTTAGTTTTAACCTTGAGGAACAGTTTAAGGTCATCTGCATACATGAGACATTTATAATTACTAAATTGAGACACAACGCTGTTAAAAAATGTTAAAAATAATACAGGACCCACATGGGACCGCTGCGGCACTCCCGAAGTCACTTCTATTTCACGAGACAGCACGTCACCAATCACGTTGTTTACAGTCTGTGAGATAAGATTCTATCCATTTAATGTATGGTCCCGAAACTCCTGTTGCACGTAGTCTCTGCACAAGCAACCGGTGCCACACTCGGTCGAAGGCCTTCGTTAGGTCGGTGTAAACGGCATCAACCTGAAATCCATCCTCAACAGCATTAACTAGGTAGTCGTGGAAAACTCCTAGGTTGGTAGCCGTTGATCTGCCCTTAAAAACCCCATGCTGCTCCTGAGCTATGCATTGTTTAAATGATGAGCATATCTCGTCAGTTACGATAGATTCAAATACTTTGGACACTACTGGTAACAGAGACACTCCTCGATAGTTTCTCACGTTCTCACGTTGTCCTGACTTATAAAGAGGCACAAGCCAAGATTTATTCCATAAGGTCGGAAAAACGCCACCGTCAAAAGATCTTTGAAAAAGCGCACACAGTGGTCTTCCCAGAGAACTGCTACAGTTTTTTAGTAATATAGAGGGTATTCCGTCAAAACCAGTTCTCTTAGGTTCCTTCACGGTGCTAGGCTTCCCAATAGAACTTCTTCATAAGTGAATCTTCGATGTGTAAGATCCACTCGTTCTGTTTCTGCAACAGCTGGTTGTGTAAGGTTTGAATAATCCTTGTAGCAGTGCTGGAAATAAATAGCAGAAGCCTCCGCAATGTCTTTAGGATTACTCCTTTCAACGTCGTCCTGTAACATCCTCTTTGGAAAACTGACCTCTTTCCTGAACGAGTTAACATAAGACCAAAAGTATTTTATATTGGCTGGCATCATCGGTTCAGTATTAGTAACATACATTAAGTACCTTAGGTTAATTAGGCATTTTGATTCCCGCCTAAGTATCGAATATTGTAGATAATCTTCTCTTTTATTGGACTTTTTATATGTCTTGTAGGCTCTATTTTTTTTTTATTTATAATCCTTTTTGTTTCTTTGGTGTAGCATCTTGGGTATTTTTTACTGTTTCTAGTTCTCCTTGGAACAAACTGATTAATTGTCCCATAGAGAATTTGATAAAAAATCTCCACCGCGTTGTTTGCGTCTTTGCACTCGTTTCAACTTCTGACAAGCAAGCATTGAGGCCTTGATAATCGGCCTTAAAAAAAAATCATACTCCAAGCTCTCCTCGATCTCTAAGACTTCAAGAATTGAGAGACAAAAAAAACATCTCAATTGGAACGTGGTGTTGCACTATATTACTTATAGGCTAGCAAGCTGATTTCAAAGTCCAGTTCGAAAAATCGTCCCCAAAAACAAGGTCCAGAAAGTTATTAAATTCATTTGGAATGTGATTAAGTTGTTGTAGCTCATTAAAGAGTATTCCAGAAATCAAAACGTCTGCAGCAGTATTGGATAAATCATTGGGAACAAGATGTTCTTGGTCAAAGTTCCAGTTTGTCTGAGGCAAGTTAAAATCACCTGCGATCAAAGTCCTAGCTTTTTTGTGCTTCCGTTTTAGGTCTTCTAAAGTTTGAATAAACTCATCGGTTATAGATGGAAAATATACGCAACCAAGCAATAAAGAACCGTTCTCTGTCTTTATTAGCGCCCAGGTATCTTCAAAAGCTGGATTATCACAACCAGGAAGACTAAGTGAGCTTATTCTCGAACTAACAGCAATTAGTGTTCCACAACCTCTTTGACAGTTCAGGGCTTGGTAATTTCTATCTGTTCTGTAAACACGATGTTTCGATGCAAATGCTTCCGAGCTATGAATCTCATCGTTAAGCCACGTTTCAGTCAAAAATATAAAATCGTAATCGGAAGCCAGTACTGCATTCGATACCTCTGATATCTTTGTTCTGAGGCCTCCTACATTTTGACAATATGCAGAGACATTTGTCAATTTCGTTTTGTTCGATAAGTCTCTCGATAAAAATTCCTGTGCGTACTCCCAATTGTAGCACCACCAAAAAGTTTCTTTAAGAGAGATGATTAATTCCCTCTTCGTCTCATAATCTATGTTGCCATTTTTACTGCAGCTTACTAGTGAGGTGAAGTCAATATTATTCATCCCACAATATTGGCTTACCGTGCCGTTCTGCATTCGGATTAAATTATTGAGAACCGGTCTAAATGACTGGTGACCACAACCGATTACATTGAGATTGGTCATTAATGTAACTTCCAGCAATGCCTCAAGATCAGCTCCAATAATTGGTTTGCCCTTAATAGCGTTATAGTTTGATGAAAATATGATGACGTGATCGGTTTTATCAAAATGTTTGCATAGTTGCTTACAGACTGACACTATATCCGAAAAATATGTCGGTGGCAAAACCTGACAGTTGATGTCAAATAGCCGATTAGTATATTTCTTAAATAATAACGCACATCCTGTAGCGTTTTCACCACCAACGATAAGAAGTATTTTCCTTTTATGTTCTACAGAGGATAGACTATCGTTAGATGTTAGTGTTGGTAGTCTTTGATTGTCGCTTGTTGGGGACTTGCTTTTGTTTTCTTCGTGTAAATTAACAATCTTTTGACGTAGTTCCTTTACTTCTTTCAAATTAACTTCATTGTCCTTTTTAAGGTCTCAATTGTGACAATCGTGCTCCTGTTTAAATCATCCAGCTCCTTAATTTTTGCTTCTAACATTCAAACCTTTAACTGATTCCAGTTGGTAAGTTGCCTTCTTTTCGTTTTCCTTTAGTTGTTTAATTTAATTTTCCAAAAATTTATTTCGATGGTTAGTTTTTCTAACTGTTCGGCATCCGATACCATATCATCAAAAACTTGACTTTTTCGCTTTAACCTTTCCAGATGCCTATCCTTGTGCTTAATTAGCTCTTGAAGCGACTCTATCTCTTGCTTAAAGAACAAAAGTACCTTTTCACCTTCGTTGAATTTTGTTTGCCACTCAATTGAGCACAACACTCTATAACCGCCCAATTTAATTGCTTGCTGAGTCCTTTCCAAACAACTCGGATGGAACATGCCGTTGCATTTGATACAACAGAGGTTTGATTTTTTTTTTGCAGCACGAGAAAAAATTTTGCATTTTAAACTTTATACACTCTCACGCGTTACACTTTGAGCCGTTATAATTTTACCGTGCGAAAACTCCTTCCGTCGTCCTTCAGGCGGAGATGTATAAATATTTTCTTATCAAAGTACGTATATCAGTATGGTTTTTCTGTATATTAAAGAATGTTGTTGCACTATTAGAATGACTGATTGAGTTTCTTAAATAAATCAAGATAAATGTTTGCTTTATTTAACTCTGATTGAATACAACATAATTTTCTACACAATATGATGCGAAACCCAATAATTATTTCACAGTCAAAATGCCGAAATCTCCACTCGAATATTGGAGCGACACAATATCCTTATAAGGCATAAATCCAACACAGCAACTTAAACATTTGTAACACTATGAGAATACAGTTAACTTAGCCGCCCGTTTAAATTTATTCAGAGCAGAGAAATTAAAATAATCAAGCTTAGCACAATATTTATTGACATTGGTCGAGATTCTATTGACTGGACAATAAAGTAAATAAGACGTTCTACAGTAAGGAACATGCAGAAGGGTTTGACTGCGAGAATGGTGAGCCAGAACATGAATCTTAAGGGTTGCAAGACACTGACGGCTCTTTATGGTGTTATTTAAAACTTTGTATGCAAAGCACACATGGTAATACATCCTTCTACCTGTTGATGTGCTTATATTAAGATAAAACATAGTCAGATCATTCATCAGAACTATATTCGATCTTGAAAGAGTTTGATTGCAAAATTTCAGAAATTTGTTCTGTATGCTGTTTAATCTGTCAATATGTATTTCATTGTAAGGACACCGAACAATAGTACAAAACTCGAGTATAGGCCTAACGAACCAGACATATAACGTCTTAAGTGCGAGCACATTCCTAAAATCCTTACTTGTTCTTAACAAATCCCAACATACGATTTGCCCTATCAATGATGTTATCAAAGTGAGAGTGAAAGGACAGTTCAGTATCCAGACAAACTTCTAAGTCTTTCATGACATTTTCAAGAATAATATTGTTGAGGGAGTATTGAGCCGGCAGTTCTCTGCCATAAATTTGCCTTTATCTGCATTTAAGGTCATGTCATTCGCCTGACACCATGCGAAGACAATGTCAATATCTCTCTGGAGTTTTAACATGTCATTGAGATGTTCAATTTTGTTAAAAAGTTTTAGCTCGTCAGCAAACATTAAGAATTCGCAAGTAATTAAAGTGCCAAGGTCATTTGTGAACAGAATAAATAAGAGGCGGCCAAGATGAGATACCTGGGGAAACCCGGATGTTACAGCAAAGGGATTGGACAAATGACCATCAATTCTTACTTGTTGCCATCTGTTGGACATATAGGAAGCTACCCAGCTCAGTACAATACCATAAAAACCATAGTAGGAAAGCTTCGACAGTAGCAAAGAGTGGTTGACCTTGTCGAAGGCAGGCCTTGCTGAAATCGGTGTATATGGCATGAGTTAACTTATGGACGCCGAAATTTCCTTTTTAAAAAATTTATTTATTTAATTAAAAATACAAAAATATTGGTTGATCTTAATGCTAGGATGCTAAACTCTGACTAACTGATAAAGAGTATAACATTCGTATATATAAAACAGAATGCTTCCTAAGCAATTTATGAATGGATGGTCAGCACAAGGTTGTCTAGGGTGAATGATAACTCCTCCCCCCAAAACTTCAACGTTAGCGGGGTAGTTGAACATCTTGAAGTTCCAAGTCTTCATTTCTTCTGGTGTCCGTTATAAGAAAACATCGTTTGTGGTAGAAATAGTTGGACATGTAGCGATCGTCCAGGCGCTGGGAGCTTTGGATAAGTTGCTGAAGAGTAGGTTGGGTTGATTTTACTTTTATTTCACTCTTGAGCTCATACAGTCGATCTAAACTAACTTCTTGTAGATGTGCACTTAGATCGAGAACTGGAAACGTGGTGACATTGGCAGTAAAGTCAGAAAAAAGTACTGGTTGACTCGCATATGTTGATATTGACTTTTGGCTCACTGTTTCATGGCTGGTCGTTACTTGACAGTTTTCCGGAATAGTGAACAAGTAGGTACCGGATAATTTTTGACTTTCTTCTTGGTTACATTTTAATTTAGCAATTGCTTCATTTGGTGTAATGAAGCTCCATCGGTCGGCTTGATCAAGTTGCTTGAAGATTCGTTTCGTGATTTATATTCCAATTTGATGACAGTTGGATGTGGCTTGTGTTGAATGTAATAGTTGGACGATACATGGGCTGTTCTTGTCAATTTCTTGCAAGTCCCTCTTATCACAGACGTAGGATGGGTCCTTGATTCTTTGGCATTCTTGACGTTGGTATGCGTAGTGCAATTCGTTTTTAAGAAGAAATTTATTTTGGGGCATAATGGTCTTAAACTGACTCTTTGTTAAGATTGGTATAGAGTAATTATGGAAATAATCGAATATTTCAGGAAGGGTTATTGGAATTCGCAACGCTATTCTATTATTTAAAATAAAACATTCTAAATTTATTAATCTTTCGAATAAAAAAGTATTTTTAGTGATATTTCTAGTGGCATTTGTTTCGAACCGATTTGATTCTGAACCTTAAGCAATTCAAGATAAAGATATTCGATTTTAATAATGTTAGGATGTACTGTTTTCAGCTTAGAGAAAGCTATCGATTTTTCTACGTCTTGCAAAGTAGAGTTTATGATCTCATAAACATTAATGATTTGATTAAGATGGTCTTTTATAAATGCAGAATTTTCTCTGTAAGTAGTTCTCTTGCGATAGAACCTATTTGATTTAATTTGGATTCCAACAGTTTTTCGTTATGACTAATTTGTTGAATAGTTAAATTACATTTAGTAGTTCTCTTGCGATAGAACCTATTTGATTTAATTTGGATTCCAACAGTTTTCCGTTATGACTAATTTGTTGAATAGTTAAATTACATTTTTTAATAACTCCTAGGCATATAGAGTTTTCTCTTAAAATATTGGAGGTCAATTTATTTTGTATTCGATTTCCTTTTCAGTGAGTAAGTTTCTACGCCTTGAGCAAGACATGCTGCTTACCTTACCTACTGAATTACAGCACAGGTCAAGCACCAAAAAGCCAAAACTCGTTGACCGCAAAACTCGTTGAACCTGATGTTGTTTAGAAAGTTCAAAATTTTTAATCATCAAACTAGTTGGCCCAGGAATGCAGACTACTCTGAGCAAAACAATAATTGTTAATGCTAAACGGGATTTTCTATCGTTCTTTTATTAGTTACACTGAAAACCGCGATACCTCGCGAACGACTAACGTCCAGGTATTACGCAACAATGCAGTAGGTACTGCACGCAGAACAAAAATACGAGAGAGTCACAAAATTTGCACTATGTTTACCGGGCAAAACAACGAAAAAAATCGCGGAGCACTTTTACTCCTAGTAATAGAATATATGTACTAGTAATTCGACCACATGTAAAAAGTACTTCCCATTTTGTTAAGAAAATATATACTTATTTTTATGCTGTTTGCACAAATAAATATTCTGTTAAACAAATGTGTGTAATTATATATTTTATATATAATTATATATTTTATTTTCAGGCAAAAGCTCTAGCAAAAACTGTAGTTAATCCAGAACTTAAGCGAGAAATTAAGATTAATTCTGACATATTCGCATCGACCCTCAATTTGCAATCTTCAGATACTGCCTTGTTTATCAATGGGATGTTCTATGATATTGATATTGTTGATATTTATTCGATCTTGGAAGTTCTTAGGCAAGAACTGAGAACTATGGAAGGTAAGTTACTATCAGGATTTTTAAAATACGAAATTGTTTGTTTATTTCAGAGGACTATGTTGAAATTTAACATTTCTGTCTGGTATTGTTTACCGGGACCTAAAAATGTTTTCTGCAGTTATATTTTGCAACGTTTCCGCATCCACGAATTTTAAGATATTGTTCCGCTATATGTATCTGGACAACTTAAACTTATATAAAAATGGGTTGTCTAAAATCGAATCGCAAATTCGAATTCCCTGTTCCCAAATTAATTACCCTCAATAATTATTTACTGTATTCAGAAACCTTAAGGTCATGATTTGTGAGCTTTGAACTATTAAAAATGTTGATAAAGCTGCCAGATTAGTTACTCAACAAATTTATAAAAAAGCTTATTCATACACTTTGTAAATAGTCAAGAAAAACAGTCCATTATTATATTCAAGGAGAGAATCAGTATTGGACAATAGTATATAAATATTTGGTAAAGATGTCAGAAAATAAAATTATTTCATATAAAGCCGTTAATACAATATCTTATTCATTGTTTTTAAACAAATCTTGGAAAACATTTCTGCAAATACATTAAAAATTTATTGTTTTTAGTAGTATTAATATTTTGGGTTAGTTATAGTGCTTTTTTATATAGGTATTTATTTATTTTTCCATTTTAGTTTTGACTAAAATGTTTTAAAATGTTTCTTTCCCTTTAATGAGCTTTATAGTTCGTCAAGAATTAAATATGTAAATAATAGTCATACTGTTCGCATTGACTTCCGCCAGGCATCTTGAAGGCGAGAAACTTTAATACTTAGTTGTCTATTATTGCCGAAAAGATCCATGTTCCCTTACTTAGTAGATAATATGGATCTTCAATTTCATGTTGAAAAGTTGAATGTGACAGGTATTGTTTTTGAATTTGACACAGTTTCCTTTATCAATGTTTGCGAACTAATCTCTAGCCTAAAAATGGTCCAAAGCTAAACAAGATAACAGCTAAAATTGTCAAATCCATAAAGGTAATTCGCTTGAGACACAATTCACTCAGCACCCGGAACAGCCCGTGTCAATTTGTATTTCATCAAAACTCTTCCACCACATCGGCCATTAGTGCCCTAAGTGGATTTGTTCATTTGTGTTTTAAGGGCAAATGCGGCCAAACTTGCTTCTTTGATCTTGTATCAAATTCTTTGACCTGGGGAGATATGGATTCCATTCGGGTGCAACTCAGCAGTTGGTGATGGTCGTTCAAGAGCTGTCTAGAATAGTCATAAACACAGCGGGAAAAGCAAGCGTAATAAAGCACAAATACTCGTTTAGCCCATGTTTTTGGGGAATACGGAGTACATGTGTTTAATTATTTATTTCGTATCTAGTATTGATTGCCATGAAAAAATATAAGTAGATGACTATATCGTATTATAATTATGTCATAATTCAGTACGAATAACTTCGGTAGGTATTTCTACACATTATCAAAGTGTACTAAATATAATATTAATATTTTTCACTTTTATATGATAACCGAAATATAGTAGCAATTATTTTTCTATATCTTTATTTATTTATATGTGTTTTACAACAACACTAAAATTATAATGTAACTATTGTTTTGACTAGTAATAATTAACATAAACAGAATAGTCGACAAAGTAAAATTTAGTAAAAATAACAGTCTAACTAAACCATATTATAAATTTTACACTTATGTCGATATAAAACGATAATTTTACAATATATTATTGTGGTTAATTTGGTCGTATTTATGTTTAGTTTTAGAACTTCTTAGGTTAAGCGTCACCATTGCTACCAGCGACACAGCAATTGTTTTCATGAATTTTTACACCAAATGTATGTATGTATGGCCACGGGTATATAGTATTACCACAGCTTACCAAACAATCAGCTAACCGGCCCTCGTCGGCGCCTTTGATCTAAGTAAAAATAAAAATATGACGTCACCGAAGCCATTTTGGGTTAAAACACAGGGCTGGGATAAGAAATATTCAATGTTTAATAGACAGGATTGAAGTTGATATTATATCTTATTTTTTTTTTAGTTTTATCGTTGATCGGATTTAATCAACGGTTTTAGTTAATTTTTATTCGTGTATTTGTATACCAAAGAATAAAGAAGAGAAAGGAAGGAGCTTGTGCGCCGTTTGACACTTAATACGTGCGACGAACTCCTGAGATATCGAGGAGGCTGCGGAGGAACCATAATATGTCACATTCTGACGTTATGTTTTGGTGCTTCCTACGTTTTGATAGTATTTCTTGTGTTTAAAGCTATTTTTTGCATTTTACTTTGATTTGGATCATTGTTTATTTGTTTAGTAATATTATTGTAGATAATGCGTTAGTTCATATAGTGTTTATATAGATATTTAGTGGTAAAAGTGTGTATTTTGGACTAAAGAAGGAAAGTAAACATGGTTACTTGTGCAGCTTGTGATCTTTCGAAAACTCCAACAAATTCAGAACTTGGAATAACATTTCATCGGTAAGTGGGTATTTTACCCCTTATTTTTCTGTTTTTTACCATTTAATAAAGCAAAATTATAAATTGTCTAATTGTCAACAAATAGGTGACAGATCTAATCATGAGCGTACCCGTGAAAAATATAGCATTAAAAATCAATTTTTGCAAGAATATTGGACAGTGCTAAAAGTAATACTTGTCTTTTATACTTGACATGTTAAAGTTTATTCTGCCAATAAAATGCTAAAATTAGTTATTTGAATATATTTGAGCATTTGAAATGCAAAAATAAGCAAAATATGGTTAGAGAATGGTGCGTTAGTTTTGAAGGGTGCTTCTTCAATAAAATTAGGTAGTACATATTTTTTTAATAAGGAGCACACTTCAAAACTACCCCACTATTATCTAACCATATTTTGCTTATTTTTGCATTTCAAATGCCTAAATATATTCAAATAACTAATTTTAGCAGTTTATTGGCAGTATAAACTTTAACATGTCAAGTATAAAAGAAAAGTATTTATTACTTTTAGCACTGTCCAATGTTCTTGCAAAAATTGATTTTTAATGCAATTTTTTTACGGGTATGCCCATAATTAGATCTGTCACCTATTTGTTAACAATTAGACAATTTATAATTTTGCTTCATTAAATGGTAAAAACCAGAAAAATAAGGGTAAAATACCTACTAACCGATGAAATATTATTCCAAGTTCTGAATTTGTTGGAGTTGTAGAAGGGCCACAAGCTGCACAACTAACCATGTTTACTTTGCTTCTTTAATCCAAAATACACACCTTTACCACTAAATATCTAATTAAACACTATATGAATTAACGCAATATCTACAATAATATTACTAAAGAAATAAACAATGTTCCAAATCAAAGTAAATCGCAAAAATAGCTTTACACAAGAAATACCAACAAAACGTAGGAAGCACCCAAACATAACGTCAGAATGAGTCATACAATATAATATACTATACTGTCATGCCTTATTTAAAACGAATCCAACCCCAAATTTGCAAAAATTCGTCTTCATTTTATTTACTCAGTCGTTTAAGTACTAAAAAAGCATTACTGGAAAGAAAAATCCCAAAAAAAAATTGTAAATGACAGCAATTTACAGACAATTTTACAAAATATCTTAAGGCCGACTAATTTATTAGATATTTTAGTGTTATTTTAAAGGCAAGCTATAGGATTTAACGGATAACATTTTTAACGTTATGTTTGATACTTTTCCATTTCAAATATGAAAAATAAACTTCTGTATGTAAATTTCAGGTGCCTAAACTTATATGTTTACATTTACATTTAGATACAAAAATTATCGAAAAAGAAAAAACAGAAAGTTGCGTTTCTTTTTCGGATAAGTGCTGCTTTTTACATACCTCGTAACCATCATGTAATAATCATTCATGTAATTTAGAATAATTGTCAATTGGTGATGTTATTTATTTAAAACTTCACTTTACCTATTAACCTGATGGAAAACAGGTACAAACATTTTTTCACACACCACTTTTCCTTGGTATTTTCGCAAGATTTCTTTACATAGGTATTTAGCTAATAAAATGAAGTTTACACATGTGAAATTTATCCTAAGGAATTTAATTTTTATATTTCGGATATACCTAAAGGATCTAGCAAAGTTAAAACATTTATAAGATCCGCAAAAAACGCACGTATTTTTATATACATGTTGGCAATATTTATAAATTATAACTTTTTTTGAGATCCCTGTACCAGTAAGTAATAAACAACAAAACTATATAAATACATAGTATAAGTATTTATTTTTTGTTGTGCAATCGTTTTAGGAGACGCCACTGGTAATCTGGGCGCCATATGCAAGCACCAATCCGGTCTAATGTCAATATGTATTTTGCTCCTTCCTTCCTATTCTTTATTCATTGTTGTATACCGACATTCTCGCTGAAAGAAAAGATAGATATCAATTTTTTGTTTTAAATATAGGTACCTATACTTACTTTTTTATCTAAGATATTGTCTTAAGCGGGAAGAAAGGAAATATAAACCACTGATATCATAGAAAATTGATTTATTTACAAAAATAACTATTTTAGGTATAAAATAGATTTGTTATCAGATATGTATCTATTTACAAGTAGAAAAGTATAATTATTGAGTTTTCCATATAATAAGCTTATTTTTATTAATACTTTTAAAGTTTTTGTTAATATCTTCTAAAGTATAATATATCTTAACTCGTATGTTTAATTGAATAACAAAATTCTTGGAAAACTCGGGACAAGCGTGGCTAAATTGAGCTATTTGAGAAATACTTAATAACTTTTGGCAAATATTTGGCAGGACAACGAATCGTTCAAAATTTTTTTGGAAAATAGATTCAACTTTTGCTATAAAAGCAACAAAGGCGTCGTGGGAATTCTTCAGATTTCCGTATATATCTTTGGAAGCATTTCCATATGCACGAAAAAATATATAAAGGGAGGTGTCATCCAAATCTTGATATGCTTTTAAATATATCATGCAAGTTTGACATGTGTGGATTTCCTCGCATCCATTTAACCGTTAAGCTCTTGAAAAGTTAAGATATGAATGTGGAATTCATTTTTGAATACATTCAACTGTTTATAGTTGTGAAAGTACTAACTCTAGAGGTATAACATTATACATCAAATATGCTTAGAATTTTAAATAGACTCCAAAAATGTAATAAAATATAGGGCGCTTAATTGAAAAAAGTGTAACTTTGGTTGACCACCCTGTATATAAAACAGTGACTATTAAAAACTATAAAAAAAAATAAAGATCATTTTACTAGGAACAACTTTTGTATCTAATTTTTTTTGCAACCCCCGTAATTTTCTAGATAAGGTATAAGCCCCTTTTAAACGGGGCACCCTGTACAATTTTTTTTCTACAGCAATGCGCAAAATAACTAATTACTAAATTGAAATGAAATCGCAAAATCGACGAATGCCGCGGCGCATAATACGATCCTTTACAGTCCTACGCCACCATGCTATATTAGCCGCTTCTAATTGGTGGGTTAACGTTACTTTAGAGTACTGACAACTCTTCACGCATGGCCCTCCGCTCGCTTCACTCACTTTGAGGCGCAACCAGACAAAACTAACTGAAACTAACCCAAATTTACAAAAATAAACAAACATAACCTTAGAAAAATAAACAAAACATGTATTTCCCCCCGACGGGAAATGAACGCGGGACGTCTACATTCCAAACGCAGAATCTGCCCACTGACTAGCTATACCTAGTGGAACAAACTGACTGGACCGTAGATAAACTGAAAGTGACGTTAACCCACCAACCAGAAGCGGCTAAAATAGCATAGTGGCGTATCACTGTACATGGAAAAGAAAATTCTCACTTTCCGTCGAGTGTGCTATGAATAGTCATGGCAACCAAAAGTAAATAAATGACAGTCGTGCGTTTGTTACAGTTGTTGCTGCACTCCTGCTCTAAATATGCCCGAATATAATATGCGACAATGACAGTCATTTGCAAATTTCAGAATAAGTATAGAGAAAAATGTGCATTTAATTTTTTTAAATGCGGCTGTAGATCAAGGTTCATAGACAGGTTAGGTTGCCTGGTAACTTTAGACCAATAAGAGGACTGCCTGGGAATACGTCACATGTTTGCCAGATTTGAATAGAACCCATGCGGCGTATAGGAAATTGCTTAAATAATTCTTATAATTTTGACTATTTTTTTAATAACAGCTTTAAAACATCTTATTTAGAGAGAAATATGAGATCTACATAGGTACAAGATATTTTACTTTTATCATGCCTTTTTAATCAGAGTATATAATTTTTTAATAATTGAATTGCATGTAGCAAGTTATTACAATTACTTTAGTAGTATTTTGTTAGTTTTTTGCTTTGAATTCTTAAAAGAGGAAAGGGAAAAGGTAGTAATTTTATCCAGTCAAAAAAAGCCGGAAATTAAATACATTTGTTTATTTATTTATTCATTTATTCAAGACGGCAATCCTAGTACAAAATGTAGTTACATAAATTAATTAAATCCTATTTCTACACAAAAGATTAGGTAGTTTCAATTTAGCACGTTCTCAAATGCTGCAATAACAATATTACATATATACATATTAAAAAGAGACACTCGCATCACACACAAACAATGCTAAAAAGATGATCACAATTTAAAATTTGAATATGTTTTTTTAAAAGTTTTTTGAAACTAGTGACCGTTCCAGCATTTTATATATTTTGAGGTGTTTTATTAAATTCATTTAGACCCTTGTAAAACACCGACATAATGGTATCTGTATGTTATTCGAGTTATATTATACTGGTATCTGCTTCTTGTAAAGTAATTGTGGATTTATGTTCTTAGTGTTAAAAGTGCATTAAAATAATTTGGCATTAATCCTTTTTTCAATTTATAAATAAGGGCGTTGTTTTACTGAGAACCATTTAAGTAGCTTCAACAATACCGTATCGGCCAGGGGCCCCCCCAGACTGTATAAAAGAGTATGACATCAGGGCGTGGCACCCTAATTTTTTTTGCACAACCTATGTCGACACCTAATATCTAATCGATGCTATTAAGCAATATTTAACACTAAAAACAGTACTAAAAATACACAAATTTGCCTCAAATATTATTTTAAACGTTTAATGTCCACATAGCACAATTATTGCGATCTGTAACAAAGTTCAGATTCTGGCAAACAGGTGACGTTTCTCCCGTCCCTAACGTTTCTCCCCTCTCGTAGTTACCAGACAACCTATGCTCTCTATGAACCTTGGCTGTAGGTAGATAAAGTTCTGTGTGTTTTTCGAGTGCAAAGTAAGATTGCCATTTTCGAAAGGTTAACGCGCTCCGTTACGCGTCACGCGGTAACATTCTTTCTCAAGCGGCATTCCATTATTTTACGCTCTAAAAACACAAATATCTATTAAAACAACTAATTTGTTTAAGGTAATTTGTAACATAATCTTCATTTTAGGATAAACAATATCATAATAAGGAGTATTATATTCAAAGTTAGTTAGATTCCAGTAAATACATTAACGAAAAAAATATTTCTAGGCTACAAAAGTACATAATTTTTAGGTACTTGTCAAAAAAACTTACCTGATGGCATCTTTAGGAAATCTAAAAAACTTATTTTCTTGTTAGATGTATAACTTTTCGCACTGTAGTTTTTAGCGGCACAAACGTGTCCACCTCTCAGTTTATCCATTTCTATTATAAGAACAGATATAAGTATGTACAATGTATAAGTAACACAGGCTAACCATATAATAAGTAATATAAAATAGCAGCAAACTGTTTTAGTAACTTGTTCAAGAATGTACACAACTGTTGATCACTGTAACTAGAAAATATTAGTGATGAGCGAGACTGGTCTTGGTCTTGCGGTCTTGGTCTTGCAGAAAAGGCCAAGACCAGATCCAAGTCTGCAAGACCAAGACCGAGCAGTGCAAGACTCATGCAAGACCAAGTCCTAGTATTGCAAGACTTACACAAGACCAAGACTCTTGCGGTCTTGCGTTTTTGTCGCAATTTTTGTTTGTTGACATATTGCCCTTAATTCTGGGATCGAAATTGTTGGGTCGAAATATTCTATTCTATTCTATTCTATGTGAGATATATGCAGGGAAAGTTAGACAATATTCACTATTTGCCACGCCGCCGTATTGTATGTAAATGAATAACAATGTATTGATTTAAAAAGGACAATGACATTTTTAAAGAAAATTATGCTCATAATTACATAAATCTAATTTGGATTTTATTAAACAAATGACACAAATGTCAATACATTTCACCAAGCGTTTTTGCATATAGACCGGGACATAATGACCAATTTTTGGATGTGATTTTGGCCAGTAAGCCCTTTGGAGGTTATAATAATATGCATATTTTAATGTTATAATGTGATACATTTGAAGCATCATTCTTGGTTCTTCACATACAATGTGTCTGAAAAGCATATGAATGTATTTGGGATCTTGAAAACTATAAGAGATAAAAAATTGATTAAATGGAAAACGTAAGATATTTAATTGCTAGTTCAATTCTGCTATGATATTGAATTAATCTTAATGAGTTTCTAATTCATTATAATGAATTTTATTTATCTTTTTTCATTTTCGAAATATTTTCGAAAAAAAACTTTTTTTAAACTGCTGAATTTATTTAATTTTTAAATTTTTGTTTGTACCTACTATATTTTTTCAACAAAATATAGTACAGAGTTCAACAGTCGTCCTTATATTACGCTGTGAAATTTGGTTGTTGTTTTTTAATTGTTCTTTGTAATGTTCATTGTAATCCGCAATATTATCTATTTTAATCCTGTTATAAGATATGACTGTTAAGTGTACGTTTCATGAATTTATGTTTTTCTTTTAACATATTTTATCATTAGAAACCCTTTCTGTTATCGTTAACCTGTTTTTTTGTGTTGTTTTTTTATTTATTTATTTGTATTTTATTAAACAAAGGTAGTACTTAAGAAAGGTTTTGTTTTTGGGCATAAGGCTTGTTTTTTATCAAATTGTAAAAATGAAGTAAATATTCTAAAAGTAGCTTTCTCCTCTTAACAGAGCCCCGATGATGAGTTAATATAATTCGAAACGTTGGCAAGAAATATTAATTTGTTTTCATGATGCCTAATAATCCTACTAACACCAGTTAAATTATACATTTTGGTCATCATCTTTACTATTTTTTTGTTGAAAACATCTCGACAACGAAAAAAGATGGAATCATTATTAAGGCAGCATTGAACTAGAAATTACATAGCATACAACTTTTCCATTAAACCTATTTTCTAGCACTTATAGTTTTCAAGTTCCCAATCCTATAATGAGTGAAAAAAGTACACTTTACCGCACCCGAGTAAAGAAAATTGTTAACGAATTTGGCATTTGCTGAAAAATGCATAAAACCAATAACACCTCTAAAAACTGATGTGCAGTTTTTCATTGAGCAATAATAATTTTGGTTTATTTCAAAGCCCAGCTAACGGGCCGGCTAAGAATCGATTTTTATAGAAGGACGTAAAATCCAGTGAATGATATATATGTCTTCAAACTTATGAAATTTTATTATAGGAAAATATTCTAAAAAAAATATCAGAATCACTGCATCAGATTATCAAGAGAGATAAATATTAAAATTTCAACTCAATTATGGGCAACCATATATTAAAAAATGAAATGCACTTTGAAATAAAATAGTTTTTGTGTTAACACAGCAATTTGTAACTGTAAATACACAGGATGTTTCAATATTACACGGCAAACTTAAACAAGTGATTCGTTAACTCAAAATGTTTTTGTGAGTATTTTTACTTAAAAAATTACCTGATTTACTAGCTAAAATTTGAGGCCGTGGTGCTTAATATTGAAAAACCAAAATTTTCATACTGACAACTACTGTCCCTTTCTTTAAAACTTTATTTACTTTAAAGAACTTTGTTTTTAATTTTCTTTGTAAAAATTGCCTCCAGCGCAAGTGCAAGACTTGCAAGAGTCTTGCAGCAAGACCAAGACCAAGACTGGACCCTGCAAGACCAAGACCACTTATTAGACTGCAAGACCAATACCAAGACTACATATGCAAGACCAAGACTAACCCGGTCTTGGTCTTTTGGTCTTGCATTTTTTGCTCATCACTAGAAAAAATATATAAATGTAACTACGACATTGGCTAACACAAACAACTCATCTGACACGACCACGAGCGACGAGTCAACACTGTCGAATTTGAGAGGTTTTAACCCAAAATGGCGGCCTGCGCGAGGGAATGCGCATACCGTTCCAGCTTTAAGAGTTGGATTGTTTGGTAAGCTATGGTATTACGGTGCATTTAAAAAAAACGCCTTTTTTGATTTTCGGTAAAAATCAAATCTAGATTTAATTTTTTAACATAAAAAGTGTGCACAACGGAGACGACTGAGCCTTCTTTTTAGCCGTCCATACCAACAGGTATGGAAGGCTATTGAGATCGTAAAAAAAAACTCTATTTTCACCGAGTAAGTTATTCCCTTTTATGTCAAGAGTTGGGGACTTTTTTAATACGATATTTGTGGAGTTATTAAATTCAAAGTTTTATTGAAAATAATATTTTGTTTTGCAGGATTACATGCCCTTGGTATTAGTAATGAGAGACTTAGATCACTTCTTCATTTGGATTTTAGTGAAAGCGGTAGTTCGCCCGATTTTGGCATTGATATTCGAGATTCCTCTATAAATTGGTTAAATGACATAGAGCAAGATTCAAAATTTAGGTACTGGTCTAGTAGCTTGATGGACCTGTTGAGGCCTACATTTCCCGGAATGCTCAGGCAAATTAGAAAAAATTTGTTTAATTTGGTAAGTATAATAAGATGTTACTCATATGCAGCTCACTATATAATTCGATCCTTGCGACATTACTTTAGAAAACCTCAAAGTGTAAAATGGTTTATTAACAGCTCCTTTACAAATGCTTAGTTGTTTTTGGAATGATTTATCACTAACAAGTTACTCACCATTGCTAGGAGTTTCAAATCTTGTAAAATTAAAAACTGAAATTCAGCGAAAACGGCAAAAATCGAAAAGTGGATAAATGATAGAAACAATTTTCTGATCATATTTTTATTAAGTTCATCTTTTTCAACACAGTTGATCTGAGTAATATGCTTGACCAGCGAATTATTTTTGTCTTTCCTAAATTATCTATAAATCTTGTTATATCTTAATGAATAATGATTTATATCTATGTATTTATGAAATAAACATATCTTTCCTAAAGTAGATGAAGATACGTACACATTAATTTATTTTTAACGTCATGCTGCTTACAAATAGGCTTTGATTTTAAAATAAAGCTTGCATGAAACACCGAGTTTAACCTAAAATCACAGATTTACTTTAACAGAGCAGTTTTAGAGTTGCGGTAGCACATATTACGTGTCGTGTTCACACATATCGCAAAACTATATACAATTGTATAGAGAATAACCATTTTATAGGTACAAATAATGTCAAACTTTTACACACCGAAACAAAACGCAAAAGGCTGAACCTTTTGGAGTACCTAGAAATCCAAAAGTAACAAAAACAGACGCTTTAAATACGAACGACCAACTAGAGACCGCTACTCTCAAGACTAGTGAGTAAAAAACAACGCGCACAAACACTTAAAGCACAACTCATATCACAACATATTGAAATGGATTTATCAAAAATTGAGCAGCTTGCGGTTGAAAACCAATAGCTGCGACAAACAATTCACAAACTTAAATCAGATCTCACTAAATGTAACGACTTAATTAATGAGCTAAAAATTCAAAATCAACATTTATTAAACCAAGTCAACGGTCAAAGCAAGATGATCGCTGATTTACACAGCGAGACTAAGACTTTTCAGGAGGAAATGAGAATCCATTTCAATAGACAACAATCACAAAACTCAACGCAAAACACAACTAACACACACAAAACACAATTGAAACAAACACCACAATCACTACCGTGGCCCCTTCCGTAACCGCAGCACAGGAGGAAGAAGAGATGGAAGTGTCTTCTGACTCTTCAATCAAACCAGCCAGAAAGCCATCTCCAGAGGAGTTCCCGCCTCTGAAGAAAACAAAGAGGGACCCAGGCCCGCTAACACCTACCCCAAAAATCACCTTCAAACCTTTAGCCTCCTCAAGTAGGAAGCAAGGCGACGCCGCTCCTTCGGCCCAAACTCAAGCCGATAAATCGGCAGACAAGGCCCAAGCCACCCCTACCCAAACTTCAGGCTCCAAAAATTCCGATGTGGTGCCGATAGTCATCAGGTGCCCTGAGCATTGGACTACGATATTTCAGGATATTGCTTATCTAAAGTTCAATTTTGCAAACATCAAGAAATCAAAGCTGGGTATCCAGATCACCCCCAACTCTTCGAATGATCATAGAAACATTACTAATTATCTCAATATCAAAAAGTACCCTTTCCATTCTTACTTCCTTCCGGAAGATAGAATGTTAAACGTCATCATCAAGGGACTTGATAACAAAATGTCACTAACCGATATCAAGAACGATATCGAAGACAGGGGCTACCACCCTAGGGAGTTGTGCTGGCTCAGAACCGGTAAGAGACGTCAGTTTCTTACCGATTTTGTGAGGGTACTCCTCCCACAATCGGACATCAAAATCCTCGAAGAGGAAAGAATCAACTTCATGCCCGTAATCATCGAGCTCCAGAGAGGAAGCTTAAACTAAATCCATACACAATGCCAGAAATATCAGCAGTTTGGACACACCATTTGAAACTGTTTTGACAAGCCTGTGTGCCACAGGTGCGCAGGCCCGCATTTCTACAAGGAATGCACAAACACCACAGAAACTCCAGCTAAGTGCTACAATTGCGGGGGGAACACCCAGCAAATTGTACACTTTGCCCAAAAAAAACCCTAACTACCCCAAACAAGACCTGTAAACAATAACATCTCATACGCACAAATCGCGCACCCACAACAAGAAACGAAACCAATCACTACAGTACCAAGAAACAAACAATGACACAAATACGAATGCGATGCAGCATCCTAATGGTTTAATGACTCTTCTAGCTGTCTGAACAGGACATAGTAGCAAAACTTAATAGAATTACTAGCTTAGTTAACAGCAATCCAACACTGAAATTATTCACCAATTTCAGTGCCTAATTCGCATTCATAAAGTACACTCACGCATACAACACAAACACAATAAAAAAAAAATACAAAAATAATATCAATATCATTCTTATCTTCAAAATTTTTTCAAAATTTCTCAAAAAGGTTCGTTCCTTTTCATAAATTCAAATTCACAATTTTCCAAAAAAATTTTCAAAACTAAAATTTTCAAAAATTTTATCAAAATTTTACGAAAATTTTAAATTTCAAATTCAATAACAATTACAAGAATGATCTCAATAACAGCTGGGTACGAGAGCATCGCTGATGCCCTAGACCGGGTTCACGTCTAAAAACTGGGGTGAACAGGCATTAAGGGACTGCACGGGATAGCTTGCCGTATGGGCTCCATGCGTAGAAGTAGGGTCAGGGGTTAACACCCCGCGTATCACGTGTAGTTCTTTCCTGGGGTGGCGGATATGGATTTGCAGAGAAATCTGCAAAATCCAAATCGATCAGCCTTGCCTAGGTGTCTACAGCAATTTTCTTGTCTGCTCAAACCGCAAAAACAAAACACTTGATTCTTCACTAACGGTTCCAAGGCGTCCAAACCGTTCCTTCTTCACTACGTTCCTTCGAATCCCAGAACACACACTTCAAGATCACCACAACAAAATTCCACTAACCACAAATCAGCAAGTTCTACAACAGTGCAAGAGTGTAGGAGCACTAGCACAATGCGAAAACACCATAGCTGACCAACTGTCCTGTTCTTTAAGCACCTGCATAATTTACAGTGAAATAAAAATAAAATACCGTCAGGCGGTTTAGTAGGGTATAACATTTTAGATTTTAGTATTAAACTACTCTTATAAAGGCCTCATCAAGCCGAAACATATGTAGAGAAAAATATCTCATTAAATTATTTTGAAACATCTAAAAGCAGTGTACTAATTATCCCTAATGTTATTATATTATAGTATGTATAATATGAATTGTTAAAAAACATAAATAACTCGTTAGGTATTTAAAGTGAAATTTTAAATGCACTTTTCACTTCTTCTATAACTATCTTTTGTGGTTTTTGGAAGGTTGTTACAAATCTGCGTATACCATGAATTGATTTTCTTTTAATTAGTATTAATAAATCAGTGTGGCATCGTGTATATCAGTGAAGAATTCCATTTAATTATTTCCCGTTTGGTAACCTAAAATATGCTTTTTTATCCATATTGTTGGTTCAAGGTATCAGAGCGTGCGTATGCATTTTATAACATTATTTCAAATTTTATAATTATTTAACTTGTTGAATCCAAAACTGAGGTCAACTATTGCATTTTTGATTGAATTAATGTGTAATAAATGTTTCTTTTAAGAACTTGATATAATAGGAGTTTAATTTATTTTTGTCTATTTAGACCTAAAAATTGTATAGGCTTATAGTATATTAGTTTAAATTACTTTTTGTCTTATTTAATTTTGTTATAAATTATTTGAATTGAATCTCAGCGGGTGGCACTATAAAAATAAACGTCATACTCGACTCGTTTTCATAAAATATTTAAATGCAACTCTAGCTATTTTTGCTCTGTTAATTGGTCATTAGTTAAGACAAATTAATCTGAAAACCGAAGATCGATATCTATTTTCGGAATATTGCAAAATTAGTAGGCGACTGTCGAAAGGTTCGTCTTTATTTAATCTCTAAATAAAATTATGGTGTTTCCAGTTGTAAACAGTCAAAATTAAAGCAAACTACACAATTTCATGTGGACCAATATCATTCAATCGATAGTATACCAGACAGATATTAACGATTATCAATTTCATGCATCCAGTGTGGTTAGTCTCACATCAATTGTGCATATTATGACCACTCTACCATTATTGCCAAATGAGGCTTCGTCTGTCTACAATATTTGGGATGAAATGTATGTTTTCTTGGATCATATTTTCTAGTGAGTGGCAGTAATTCGTCCTTTGATCAAAATCAGTTTCGTTTAGCGCTTGATACAACTCTACATGATATAGATACATTCGATTATCTGCAAATACATAAGCAAAAGACTAATAATTGGATCTACAACTATTATAATAGACTCATAATATGTGTCATAATAAATAAATAAATAATATAACATATATTGTCATTGTTTCTCATGATCTACAACCACGAAGTATGACTTATATTCCACAACTCGACCGCGGTGGTAGTGGCGGCAGTCTTCCATAGAGAGGTCTGGTCGGCTTGTGGCCTCTTGTTCGCGAACCCGGGTATGTTCTGCCTGTCCAGGGCGATGTATCGCGACCCGTAGATGGGGACTCGACGCGCACGTTCTACCGGTACTATGAATGATGACGTGGTGATTGCGGAAAATGCGAAATCTGTTTATAGAAACCAAACGCATAGGTTTAAGTTTGAATTTACGAAAAAAAAACGGCTTCAATAACCGGTAAAATAAGAAAGTTGTAACCTAAGTGCATGCCATGCCGTAAAAATATAGTAACTTCCTTACAATGGGAAATATATTTGTTCATGCTGTATATCAAATGTGTTATTTATGCAAAAAAGTATTTTAATTCATTTATTCGAATTTTCTTAGGTCTTTTTCACTAAAATTTGTTTTTCTAATTTTTGTATTAGATATGTTAATATGCGTGTTTAGATCGATTTTACCATTTGGAGTTCATTTTAAATTAGTGAATGCCTAACTAAATATATGTTTTTCAGGTACTTATTATCGATCCGACCGATGCGAAAATCCGACCATTGCTAAAAATCGTTGAGTCCTTTGTGGTGCATGCTACACCAATCCGAACGGGCGTGGTTTTCAACGTGAATTCTTCTCAATCAGTTACGGGTTTAGACGATGCAGGCATTGCCATGTTGTGTGCTTTTAACTACATCCAGCAAACTAAAGATGCTCCAACAGCGTTTACCTTCTTAAGAACTGTGATGGGGGCTAGCGATGGAGACAAGGTGAGTAGGCTGTAATGAAATAATGTTGAACAATGAGACACTCAACTATGTGTCAAAATAATATCCCATTCTATTCTCCGTCTTTGTCTCGCATGATGAAAGGTGGAACGTAGATGGCGCTAGGGCATTTCCCGCAAAAATTTGAAATAATTGCATTTTATGTTATTTTATTAAATAGCGATTTCTATCGGAAGAGTTAATGCGCACTGAGTGTATTTTCATCTCTGTTTACTGATGTTGGTTAATGAAAAATAGGAATACACTCAGTGCACAACTAACTTTTCCAATAGAAATCGCTACAATTATTTATTAATATTTATATTATATAATTAAGCACCAACCTAGGGATATGAAGTGAGTGCATACATTTGTTGGAGTATTTTATTATTGACAATATTCTATATATTTTTAACAAATCAAATCAACAGAACTCTAATGTAAATCCAGTTTACAGCTAAAATATAAGTAAATGGTCAAAATGTTTAGTTGAGCTACATTTTTGTAAAAGTGACGGAAGGATCTAAAAGTACATAATTAAACAAGTTTATTTGATGCATATTTTAAAGTACGCTGACATAAACAATAACAAGAGTGACATTTAATGTGAGAATGAAACAAAGGATCGCAGTAGTTTGTAGCATTTCGGACTTAAATAATAGTTAGAGCACCATCAAAAGTCCACCGTCTCCCTTTTGGTGATTTGCTTCTAAACCACCGTATCTGTGACACCATAAAATCTGCTGTAAGAGAGGGCATATCCTTAAACAAATTTCGTACAGCATTTAAACCTGCCAGATTTGACAAGGGTTTTGGAACTTGTTGCATCCAGTTCTAAAAAAAATATTGAAATGTAAATGAAATATCATCTTTCGAGAAAATATCTAACCACTTTCAAATTTAATGTAGCTATCCACTGTTTTTGAGAAATTGCTTTTATAATTTTTTTTTTTATTACCAACATTATAAATAACTTTTATGCTTGGAAAAAACTAACAAGTTTTAGTCTTGTAGTAAAGTTCAATTTCAAATAAAATGTTAATAATATTGCTAAACTGCCATGCAGCATGCATCATAATACCGACACAGCTTAATGCTGTACTAAGCTGTTACAGAGATGTCAAAAATTGTATTGATAAAAGTTGGCTGAGAAATATAATCCGTCTGTCTGAGAATGTCAGTATGACATGTTAAGAAATTAATAAAACTACCAGAAAAATAAAATAATATTTTATATTATGATAAATTTGCAAACCAATCATATCAAAAAAATCTATTATATTTATAAATGAGAAAATTTTATTTTTTTGATTGGTTTTGTCTGATTTTCTCGAGGATTTGAAATCTCTGTTGGCGTATTTAAGAGTATAAAAAATTCCAAGTCTTATAAATAATTTGACAGTGTACGTTTTCGCAAATTATTTGCAAGGATGACCAAATTCTATTTTGCTCATTTCAGTAAGGTATGCGTTGGAAATTCCAGGCTTTGTTGACAAAGCATGAAATAGAGACCCAAAAATTTTTTCTAACTTATAAATATAAAAGAGGAACTTCTCTTTGGGAGATTTTAAACTCTCAAAAATATTTTCTTCGAAGTCATACGCTTTGAAATGCGTTAACAAATTAGAGTTATTAAGTAAGTTACATTGTTCTGAGAAATTTATGCAAATTTCACAAGAATGAATATTTAATGATTTTTTGATTAAATAGCCACATACATAGTTAAAATCATTTTAAGTGGCCATCTTTAGCTCCCTGTAGTCGCATTCAGTAATCGTTATTGCCGCAACTGATTCTACTAGAGGTGGGGTTCCCGTTTTATGATAATTTGAAACACGTTTTAGTTCTGTAAGTAAAACGTTCAAACCATTTTCACAGCTCATATGGTCTGAGTGTAGAAAACTTTGATAACAAAAATATTTCTGTGTCTGCCCTGAAAATAGACAAAAACGCACTAACTGCTCTTGAAAACTGGACATTTCAAACATCGTGTAAAAAGTAGACTTTGCTCACGGCGTCGGCGTTCCATTCCCAAATCTCTAAAAAGGGGTCCCAATATTAGGGCTTCGCCACACCGGGAGCCCCATTCAAAATCTTCGCCCCCGAGGGCCCGATTTTAAAATATGTGAAAAATGAACCCCGTATCAGGGGCCCCTGAGGCCCGAAGCCCTTAAAGGGCTTCGGACCTCAGGGAGCCCCAATTTAGGTCATCACCCCCGGATTCCCCTTTTCCAAATATGTAAAAAATGGTTTCCCCTTTTCCAAATATGTAAAAAATGGGTCCCCCTTTTCCAAGTATGTAAAAAATGGGTCCCCCGAGGGAACGCAGCAAAGCCATACAAGGAGTCCGCCGGTTAATGGCGCCTTTTAACAAGGATATGAAAAGAATAACTCCCAAAATTAAGGGCGACACCCTAGAATGAGGGACGAAACCCTAAAAGGACGCCACGGGTAAGGCGTTGTCCCAGCCCTGACATCTCAATACCTACTCATCAACTAGTTACATAAATTGCTGTAGAAGTGTGTATGGTCTTTGTAAACTATTGTTAGGATAAAGACACAATATTAACCACACACTATTTATTTC
>MU188062.1:49755-67235 GCA_016904865.1 Pissodes strobi | reverse complement strand
ATAAAAACAAAACACGAGAAAATGTTCAATCAAAATTAAGAAAATGATAGTTCTCGGGAGAACTGTGACCAATGCCGTAAATGGCACGGAGGACGAAGCGAATAATAATGATAATATTATAATTTACAGTGACTCAATGGACACAGAAATATTTTCAGAATTAGAAACAAAGAAAATTGCGATTGAGGGTACAGTGAAAATATATGATGAATCAGTAGTGGTAGAGGTGAACAATATTGACTGCGAATGCTACTATGCAATTTTCTATGAAGAAGATCGGTTTATCAAAAATGTGAGAAATACATTTCAAATGATTTTTTTATGAAAGAAGATATTAAATTTGTGGGGCCAAAGAAAGAGGGTATTGCTAAAGTGGAGCAAAATTATATTTTTTACAATCCTTTGTAGAGCAAGAGCAACTGCTGCGGTGTATACAGATTTTTGTTGCGAAATAGCGCATCAAGCTTCTGGGAGGCTGATTTTGCGATGTTAGCAACGTGGTCATGCCAGGACATATTGCTGTTGACCGAGACACTCAGCAGTCCGATTGACGAGGATAAAGGAATGGTCGATCCTGTCATAATACTGTCAGGGCCCGCCGTATTGGACCTCTTGGTAAACGTGGCTGCTTTGGTTAGTGCTGCATTGAACTGAACCAAAATTCTGTCGCCCCAAGTTTGAACTTTCTCCAGGTCTTGAGTAATTGCTGTAATCTGCTCCTGTCTGCGGTGATAAGTCTCAGTCGCTGGTAAAGCTTTTTCTAATCTAAAATGGGAGACAAGGGTACTGTCATCTGCAAAACTGTAAACAGGATTATTCGTTTCGGTCAGCAAGTCATTAATATAGATGAGGAACAGATTTGGTGAAAGTATTGCGCCCTGAGGCACGCCCGCGTAAATAGTGAATGTCTCTGAGTTGTTTCCATTAACTGCAAGGTGCAGAGATCGATTCCTAAAGAAACTGGCAAGCCAGATGCAGAAAGAGGTTGGCAGTCCGAAGGACGGCAGTTTGTTGGGCAGTCCGTGATGCCAAACTCTGTCGAATGCCTTCGAAATATCCAACGCAATCGCTCGAGACACTCCGTAGTTCTCAATTGCCATAATCCATATATGAGTGACATAGGCCAATATATCCCCTGTCGATCCCCCTTTGCGAAAGCTGTATTGATTATCACTGATTATTCTGAGTAGTTGCTGATTGACTACACGTTCCATGACTTTGGAGATTATTGGAAGCGATGGGATTGGGCAATAGTTTGAGGGCGTGGATTTCTTGTCTTTTTTGGAACAGGGTGCACTCGAGCGAGTTTCCGAGAAGATGGGTAGATCCCTTTTCCATAAGACAGAGAAAATAGCCTGGAAAAAGTGGGTGTTAGTTCGTTGGTGCAGTTCTTTAACACGATGGCAGGTATTTCGTCCAGTCCTGATGCCTTTTGTGTAACTAGTTCTTTAAGGATTTTACGAATATCACGGTGATAAAAATTGACTTCTGCCATGGTAGTGTTAATGTTCGATATGGTGGGGAGGGCCTTACCTTGGGGGACGTCTAAGGTAGAGTGCGATAAAAACATTTTGGCGAGCATGTTTGTTTTTTCCTTGGCTGTAGTCGCCGTGATGCCACGTTCGTCTGTCAAAGGTGGGAGAGACGTTTTTGTAAAGTCATTACTTACTGCCTTTGCTACCGACCAGAAATTCCTGTCAGCCACTGGGGCATTGCAAAAGTTTATTCCTGATCATTTGATTGTGTTTGTCCTTAGTTTCGTCGATCACACGTTTACATTTGTTTCTCGCTTCGACAAAATAATTGCGATTTTCAGCGGTCTGATCGTCAGTGCCAAAGCAAACGTCGAGCCAAGGAAAATCTAGGTAGAACTCCCTTAGATCGTCCCAGTTTGCAGAATTGTAATGTCAGATTATGCGAGGCAATGGTGGATCCTTCTCTAGAAGTGGCAATTCACAAACCGTTGTAATAAGTTTGTGGTCAGAAGTACCTAATGGCGGACCAACTGTAATTGTGCACTGGTCAGGATTGGTGGTTAGAAAAAGATCCAGAAGGGCGGCGAATTTACTCCTCTCTGAGATTCGAGTTGGTTCGTCTACAAGTTCAGTAAGCCCGCAGCAATGTCAAGGTTGTTCGGTTCGAGTGTTTCCTCCCGGTGACATGAAAGGTCGCTTCGGACAAAAAGGCACATTCCGAACTTATGTCTAAATCGGGTATGTAAGACGTAACCAGGATAGGGGTAGTTTACTGTTGTTGTTGTAGAACATACTTGTGTTTCTGTAAGGGCTAGTATGTGTGGTCTATTTGCTTGTAGATGTTGGTGTACCGAATTTTTGTTTGTATGTAGGCCTCTTATGTTGCAGAAATCTGTTCTAAATTGATTCGGCATCTTTGTTGTCTGTGAAATGAGGAATGAAGGGCTCCTAGGGCCACCCAGCGTCCGGAGATCCGAATGGCCGGGGAGTTTACTTCCGAAATATTTTGATACTGGAAGCACCATCATGTCCATATATTCCTACTGTGGAACTCGAAACCACCAGCGCGGAAGCGGAACGTTATTCGGGAAAACCACTTAGCACTTCCCAGTTCTGGTGGGGTGGCCATTCACCGGATGATGCGAGTAGGCGTATGCATCTACCACCTAGGGCTGCTTCCACTGGAAGCATCGGCCTCAGACTCATTCCTTTGGTGGTTCCTAGTCTGGGAGGGTAAAGAATGGGGTTTGTTGGGTCATTCCCCAGTGAACAGCTCCACCCGGAGCTATTTATTTAGATTAACTATATTCTGAGACATTTCGTGCATAATGGAACATTAATTAGGGCTCAAACCTAGTTGAAATTATAGCATAATTATAAGGTTCCTTAAGCTAAGGCTCACAAAAATTATAAAATCATTAATACTTGATCTTATATTTTAAGTAATCAATACTGCCTAACTAAAATGTTAATTTATGAAGTTCTGACTAAGTAACAGACAACAGCAGAATGCCCTAAATAAAGATTATTCCTCTAAATAAAACATTACAAATTAATTCCATGGTAGCGATAATATCAGTAGACAAAAAAACAGTTGAAAAAATAATAAAACAAATGATTTAACCTATAAAGAAAATATATAGTCAATGAAGATCTACAGGGGAAAATCGAACTGAGCCAATTCGGTAACCTGCTTATGGACAAAAACCTAGTGTGGTAATTATATAAAATGGTCTACTGCCCCTAGGCTTACAACAAATTACAATAAGTGGGAAGCATTTACGTGAGTATAGGCAATACAATATTATAGTTAGAAGATAATTTCTGTAATATTAGCAAAATATTCGCTAACGGAGATAATATAATATACGATAATGAAGAAATTAAGTATTACTAAGCCAAATTACGGTAAGAAATAGTAATAGTTACAGTACAAGATAATAAACGAGTTAAAGTCAATTAACGGTATGTTCGATAAAAATACGGTAAATAATTATGTGACCTACGGTAAGGGTGTAGCATCTAGGTAAATGTACGTAATACAAAAAAGGTAAATGGAGTAATTACGGTGCTATTAGCAACTCATTGGTTAATCAAGATAATATTAGATGATTTCAATAATATTAGCCAGACGTTCGATAACCGAAATACGATAGTAAAGAAAGCCTGTATCAATTAATCAAGTAGTGGTAGGAAATGATAATAGAGTCAATAAAAGACAATTATCGACTAAAAGTCACTTAGCAGTAAGTTCGATAAAAATGAAATAGATAATTATAAGGCCTACTTGTCTGTCCATTACACCTGGTCACACAGAAGTGGAAATCACTGGCAGTGGATGGTGGCTATTTCTCAACCCACACGGCGACTTGCGCAGCACGAGTTAAGGCTCTTTATTGCTTCCTGCGAAGCTGCACGTCACACTATGTGGTCAGCATCATTTCGACCAAAACTCTCTAGACCACAAGACCGGGCGGAGGATCGAGATTCAGCCCCGGGGGAGGACCCTAGTTAAATTATAAATTATTTTACCTATCCCATATAGAAACACAAAGCTATAACATACCTTTTCAAAGAGTAACCTCACTTTACATAAAGTACATTTACGGGACCAAATTGTCGATAATAAGAGAAAATATTAATGACTGTGTGCTTGCCAATTTACCCCATGATGAGTTGATACGAAAAATTGATCAAAAATTACAACGATAAATCGCCACTTTAAAATTGTCTTTCCTTCCTTCTTTACGCGTTCATCGCTTGGAAGGAAAAAACCATATCAATTGCCAAAAAAGAATACCTTCGACATCCGCCAAAAGAGCGTTCGAAACGGATGTACAACTTCGAGCACTTTGGAATTATTGTATTTGTCGATATCGACCGATGGGGTCGTTTCAATATTCCAAAATATTGAAAAGTTAATGTCTCACATTTGAGGATATAAATTCTAAGTTTTGAATAGATATGTTAGGTTCTAATGCAAGTCAAAGAGAATAGCAACCACATAAATCTACCGGTGAAAGTGAAGAAACTATATTACTGGGTTTGGTAGCATTTACAACGCTACAAGGCATCTACCTTATATCAGTCTGGTTTAGCTTTATTACTTAACAAAAAAGATTTTGCGTTGTGTTGTTGGTATGTGAGTTTGTTTTGTTTAACGTTTAATGAGCATGTTTGCCTCTCATTCTTTTCTCAGTTCATGGCATATTGCACTAGCTATTGTATGTCATTATTATTATTTTATATTTATTTACGTTCTAATATGGAATAACAGTCGTGACCTTATAAAACATATCAAATTTCTCTGCCAATTTCAAGAGCCCTTTGGGGAATTACGAGAAATTTCTGGAAAATTTTGGGGAATTTTGAGGAATATTTTCTGAAAGAAGAATTGCAAGTAACAATAGTAGATTGGAGATTTTACATATCTACAACTGCAGTTCATTGATAAATTCATATTTACTAAATCAAAGTTAGTGGTACTGACTGAAAAAGTATATTTCCTAACGCGATGGCCCATAAGATCAAAATTTATTAGATCATTTGCATCTTGTATTGAATTATTTATGAGCTTAGTAAAAGCAGAAGCAGAAGTTGTAATGGTATGTAAATCTAACCGAACTAAATCGGATTATCTCGTGGCCTCGGTTCAGTTTTTGTTTTGTTTCAAGTAAGCTTTGAATATGGAATAAAGTGTTAAGCACCATCAAAATAGAACTTTGAGAAATCAACGCACAGTTGTCTGTCTGGAAGGTTTCTTTGAAAAATACAGTTATATGAAAAAAATAAGTTTATATGTATATTTAAGAGAAGTACGAGTAGGGAATAATATCAGAATTACTGAGAGCTCAAAAATGATCAATTATTACGATTGCATTTCTCTCCAGAAGGTGTTATTAAATGTATGTAATCAAATACCAATTTTTCACAATGTCATGTATGTTAAAAGAGCTTCAATAAACTTATTGAAATTACATATAATTATCGACACATAGTATCAATATTAACATAGTAGTAAGCTACAATTTTTTATGCCATTCTATGTGAATATAAAAGTGTTCTTATCCTATTATAACGCTTAAAATCATTGGATATTAAAATGAAATTCAAAGATTGTCAATAAATAAAAATTGCACCTGTTTTAATGGAAGCTAAGTATTGTTTCTCTGAGTTTCTATGAATTCCTCAACATTCTAGTTCCGTCGTAGTATTAAATTAATAAATATACAACATATTTCTTTGGGTATCGTATTGCAAAAACAATAATCATAAAATTACGTTTAAATGATTACCCTTGTTAACCTACGACACTGACTTGTCTTACTTGGTTAATATTTTTGACATCAATAACATAAGTTTGAAAAAGTTCTACAATAAAATGTTGTTGGAAACAAAAAAAGGAGAATTAAAAAGCCACTTTATATATTTTCAGTGATATTCTTCTTACTTTGAATGTTTAAATTACAATTATTAAACTAAGGAAAGCTCTCCTTAAATTAAAATATAAGAACCATTTTCACAATTTACTTGTTAACAATAGTCCAATGTATGCCGTCTAGTGAAGAAATATTATAAATCGCTAAATGTTCATCTTAGAAAACACAACTTATTCTTTTTCACCTCCCGATCGGTTGAAGAAAAGATGGTTTTATGGCAGTGACACACACACTAAAGGGGGATTTTATGGCACTCGACGAGCGGTGTGTGTGTGTGCGAGGATGTTGATTGACACGGTTCTTGAATAGCTGTAGGCTATAATTAGGGAGAAAACGAGGTCCTGGTGGTGAGTTCCTCAGTGATGC
The DNA here is from genome assembly GCA_016904865.1 of Pissodes strobi. NCBI lineage: Eukaryota > Metazoa > Arthropoda > Insecta > Coleoptera > Curculionidae > Pissodes > Pissodes strobi. Next base: position 60,955 of record MU188062.1, on the reverse strand, counting down.
AGTGCACCAGAGAGAGGAGTCATGTAAAGCGATGTTCTATGTGTTTCCAGCTGTACGATGAACGGCTGCGCTCTTGCCGTCTGTTTGACAGGCGTTGCTGGGGGTGGGGCCAAATCCTGGGAACTTCTGCCGTGAAAATATCTGTAAAACAGAGGTATCTCGGCCACATGTCCGCGGTGTTCCAGACTGTCCATATCCCGGGTCACCGACCGACGAGACGCACAGCTCTCTTCTAAATGGGATCCAGATGCTTTAGAGTGTGTTTAGGCGCGGCACCCTAGATGTGTGAGCAATATTCTAAGCACGATCTTATTTGCGCTTTGTCGAGCAAGAGCAGTTGCTGCGGCGTATACAGTATTTTGTTGCGAAGTAGCGCACTAAGCTTCTAACTTAGTAACGTGGTGATGCCAGGACATATTGCTATTGACCGAGACACCCAGTAGCCTGATTGACGAGGATAAAGGTATGGTCGACCATGTCTTAATGATGTCAGCGACTCCTGTATTGGCTTCATCGGTAAACGTGGCCGCTTGGGTTTTTGCTGCATTGAATAGGTCCAAATTTCTGTCGGCCATGTTCACACTTTCTCCAAATCTTGATTAGTTGTTGTAATCAGTTCCTGTCTGCGGTGATAAGTCTCAGTCGCTGGTAGGTTTTTCTGATATAAATTGGGAACAAGGGTACTGTCATCTGCAAAGTACAGTCATATGCAAAAATGTAAACAGGATTATTGGTTTCGGTCAGCAGGTCATTAATATAGATGCAGAACCGAGTTAGTGAGATTATTGCGCCCTGAGGCACTCCCGCATTACTGGTGAATGTGTCTGAGATGTGTTCATCAACTGCGACGTGCAAATATGTATTCCTAAGGAAACTGGCAAGCCAGCTGCAGATAGAAGCTCGCAGTTCAAAGGACGGCAGCTTGTTGAGCAATCCGTCAGCCCAGATTCTGTTGAATGCCTTCGAGACATGCAACGCAATCTCAATTGCCCTACTCTATATATGAAAGAAATAGGTTAATATATAACCCGGAAATCTCTTTGCGGGAACCGTATTAGTTATCGCTAATTATTCTATTGGTCTCGTGGTACTAAAGTGTTTGCTGATTGACTACATGTTCCATGATTTTGGGGATTATTGGAAGCAACGCAATTGCACGATAGTTAGAGGGCGTGGTTTTCTTGCCTTTCCAAGAAGATGGGTAAATCTCTTTTCGGTAAGGCAGAGAGAATTCTGGAAAAAATGGGTCTGCTTCGGGGACCTTTAAAGTAGAGTGCGATGAAAACATTTCGGCAAGCATGTTTGCTTTTTCCTTATATTTAGTCGTCGTGATGCCGCGTTCGTCTGTCAAAGGTGGGAGAGACATTTCGGTTATTGTTATTACTTACTGCCTTTGCTACCGACCAGAAATTCCTGGAGCCACTGGGGCATTGCAAAAGTTTATTCCTGATCCTTTGATTGTGTTTGTCCTTAGTTTCGTCAATCAAATGTTTGCACTCGTTTCTCGCTTCGGCAAAATAATTGCGATTTTCATCGATCTAATTTTGCTCTCAGTACTTGTTGGCTTGCTGTTTCCTACCTACAGTTCTTTCGCACCTTCTGTCGAACCAGGACTTTCTTTTTTACGGTAACTTGATGGAATCCGATATGTATATGTTTCCTTTCCTAAGGAGATTACTTGCGTAATTTTTTAGCAGCAGACTGACTGGTCGTTAATGTCAAAGCAGAACTGTCTTAGATCGTTCCAGTTTGCACAATTGTAATGCCAGATTTTACGAAGGAATGGTGGATTTTTCTGCAGGAGTAGCATTTCACAAACCGTTGTAATAAGTTTGTGGTCGAAAGTACCCAATGGCGGAACAGCTGTAATTGTATACTGGTCAGGATTTGTGGTCCGCAGCTCATGGTAAATGCTTCAGCTGCTTCGTTGTCGGTCTTGTTGTGATGTTTGAACCAATTGGTGTTGTGGTCATTGAAATCTACCAGAACGACTTTTTATGCATTGGGGTGGTCGACCTATATTAAATCAAAAATGGTAGCTAGTCTAGTAAAAAAAGCTTTTGTAGGTTCTATAGCTCGGAGGGCTATATAGACTGCATACAAACTTGGTTAATTCCTTCGCATCTCGCCGATCGGTGTCACTGGATGGTAAAACTCTAAAATCTTTATTTTGAAACAAACTTGAATAATATTACTCGATATGAAAGCCATATGAGAAGCATTACATACTGCTACAACTGGCATAGCTGGGGCAAGTTCACTAATAGTAACCGGCTTCCTATAATTTTCAAGCTAATCTTAATTTCATTAATTGCTGTGTTTAAATACGATTAAAGGAATCCAAATATGATGCGGTCTAAAGGTTAAATTTTGTACCGTATAGGAGGATAAAATATCAGTAAATTCACCCTATTATCTTTTGCTTTGTACAAAAAAAAAACAGTTAATTTTACCCACCGGATGGATTTTCGTCTTTAGTTATTGTTCTTGGTGATGCACGACTTATTATATGGTAACTCAAACTGGCGCAAGAACCACTTCCAGCATATATGTGCGTCCTCCCATACTTGTCATTATGTCAAAATACTTTGGTCCCTTTGTAGCAGGTATTTGCGTGCCAATCAAAAGAACACCAAAGTACAAAGTCTGGAGCTGATCAATGACAGTTTGTGATAAGAGGGGCTGCATTGTAGTAGCTGACAGGGACGTCAAACTGTTGAGAGCAGGTTGATTACGGGGAGTGACGCCCCCGCCATTCCGAGTTGCCACGGGATGTGGCTCATCAAATCCCATCGTCCTCCTCCAGGCTGGAGAACACCGAAGTACAAAGTCTGGAGCTGATCACTGGGGAGTGACCCAACAAACCCTATTTTTACCCCTGTCAGACTAGGGATCACCAAAGGAAAGAGTCTGAGGCCGATGCATCCAGTGGAAGCGGCCCCAGATGGTAGATGCATAGGCCTACTCGCATCGTCCGGTGAAAGACCACCCCACCAGAACTGGGAGGCGCAAAGTGGTGTTCCCAAACACGTTCCGTTTCCGCGCTGGTGGTTCCGGGTTCCACAGTAGGAATATAATAATATGGACATGATGGTACTTCCAGGATCAAAATATTCCGGAGGTAAACACCCCGGCCATTCGGATCTCCGGGCGCTGGGTGGCACTGGGAACCCTTCATTCCGCATTTCACAGACAGCAAAGATACCGAACCAATTTAGAATTGATTTCTGCAACATAAGAGGCCTAAATACAAACATAAATTCGGTACATAAATATCTACAAGCAAATAGACCACACATACTAGCCCTTACAGAAGCACAAGAATGTTCTACAATAACAACAGTGAACAACCCCTATCCTGGATACGACTTGCATACCCGATTTAGACATAAGTTCGGAATATGCCTTTTTGTCCGAAGCCACCTTTCATGTCACCGCGAGGAAACCTTTGAACCGAACAACCTTGACGTCATGTGGCTCAAGTTCACCGCCAAGGGATTAACCAAGTTTTTATGTTGTCTCTATCGCCCTCCGTGCGATAGAGCCTACCAAAGCTTTTTTTCAACACTAGCTACCACTTTTGATTCGATACAGGTTGATCACCCCAGTTCAGAAATAATCGTTCTGGGAGACTTCAATGCCCACAACACCAACTGGCTCAAATATCACAACAAGACCGACAACGAAGGTAGAGAAGCTGAAGCATTCGCCATCAGCTGTGGGCTTACTCAAATTGTAGACGAACCAACTCGAATCTCAGAGAGGGGCGAATTCGCCGCCCTCCTGGATCTTTTTCTAACCACCAATCCTGACCAGTACACAGTTACAGTTGGTCCGCCATTAGGTACTTCCGACCACAAACTTATTACAACGGTTTGTGAATTGCCACTCATACAGAAAGAACCACCATTGCCTCGCAAAATCTGGCATTACAATTCTGCAAACTGGGACGATCTAAGGGAGTTCTACCTAGAATTTCCTTGTCTCGCCGTCTGTTTTGGCGCTGACGACCCGTCAGTCTGCTGCGAAAAGATCACGCAAGTAATCTCCTCAGGAATGGAAGCATACATCCCAAATTCCATGAAGTTACTATCAAAAGGAAAGCCCTGGTTCGACAGAAGATGCGAAAGAGCTGTGGGTAGGAAACAGCAGGCCTACAAGTACTGGCAGCAAAATCATACCGCTGAAAATCGCAATTATTTTGTCGAAGCGAGAAATGAATGCAAGCGTGTTATCGACGAAATTAAGGACAAACACAATCAAAGGATCAGGAATAAACTTTTGCAATGCCCCAGTGGCTCCAGGAATTTCTGGTCGGTAGCAAAGGCAGTAAGTAACAACTTTACAGAAACGTCTCTCCCACCTTTGACAGACGAACACGGCGACTACAGCCAAGGAAAAAGCAAACATGCTCGCCAAAATGTTTTCTTCGCACTCTACCTTAGACGTCCCCCAAGGCAAGACTCTCCCCACCATATCGAACATCAACACTACCATGGCAGAATTCAAAATTCATCACCGTGATATTCGTAAAATCCTTAAAAATCTAGATACGCAAAAGGCACCAGGACCTGACGGAATACCTGCCATCGTGTTAAAGAACTGCGCCAACGAACTAACACCCGTTTTTTAGAGGCTTTTTTCCCTGTCTTACGGAAAAGGGATTTACCCATCTTCTTGGAATGTTGCTCGAGTGCAAACTGTTCCAAAAAAAGGCAAGAAAATCACGCCCTCAAACTATCGTCCAACTGCCTTCCATCCAATAATCTCCAAAGTCATGGAACGTGTAGTCAATCAGCAACTACTCAAGTACCTCGAGAACAACAAAATAATCAGCGATAACCAATACGGCTTTCGCAAAGAGAGATCGACAGGAGATATATTGGCCTATGTCACTCATATATGGAGTAGGACAATTGAGAACTACGGAGAGTCTCGAGCGATTGCGTTGGATATTTCAAAGGCATTCGACAGAGTTTGGCAAGACGGACTGCTCAACAAACTACCGTCCTTCGGACTGCCAGCCTCTCTCTGCAGGTGGATTGCCAGTTTCCTTAAGAGCCGATCTCTGCACGTTGCAGTCGATGGACACAGGTCTATCGCTGAAAAACTTAAAATAAAATGAATAAATTAGAACCGACTCGTTTTTAGTTAAAGAAGGAATAAGCCATTTTATTTCGTTAAAAAATTGCCTTTACCGGTTCATTATTTAACACAAATATCCTGCCTCTAAAATAACTGAAAGTGCATAAAATTTTGCCAAAATTAGTAGACCATTGGCCTGCAAATCACTAATATATCCTCAAATTTCATCCAAAGATTTTACAGGCAATAACGAGCCTCTGTTTTATACTAAATGAAAAACTTTTGTATCCCATGCAAAAATTTTTGCATGGAATACAAAAGTTTTTCAGTTAGTACATTTCGTACATGCACACAGCCTTCACTCTTCATTTATTCTTTTTTATACGGCAGTGGCACACACGATAAAGGTAGATCCTATGGCACTCGACCAGCAGTGTGTGTGCGAAGATGTTGATTGACACGGTTCTTAAAGTTGTAGTTTGTAATTAGTGGGAAACAGATATCCTGGGACTCCTGAGGAGTTCTAAAGTGGTACAGTGTTCTAGAGGTATTTCCGGCTGTACGACGAACGGGTGCGCTCTTGCCGTCTGTCGTGACTGTCTGACATGCGTTGCTGGGGACGGGATGATGCGGGCCAAATCCGGGGAACATCTGCCATGAAAATATCTGTAAAAGAGGGGGATCTTGGCCACATGTCTGCGATGTTCCAGACTATCCAGATCCCGGGTTACGCAGCTTTAGGGTGTGCTTAGGTGCGGCACTCCAGATGTGTGAGCAATATTCCAAGCATGGTCATATCTGCGATTTGTAGAGCAAGAATAGCTGCTACGGTGTATATAGTTTTATGTTGCGAAATAGCGGACTAAGCTTCTGCGAAGCTGATTTTGCGATGTTAGCAACGTGGTCATGCCAGAACATATTGCTGTTGACCAGGACATCCAATTGACGAAGATGAAGGAATGGTCGATCCTGCCATAATGATATCGGGGCACGGATTATTGGCTTACTTGGTAAACGTGGCTGCTTGGGTTTTTGCAGCGGTATATCGACCAAATTTCTGTCGCCCCAAGTTCGAACTCTCTCCAGATCTTGATTAATTGTAATCTGCTCCAGTCTGCAGTGATAAATCTCAGTCGCTCGTTAAGGTTTTTCTGATATAAATTGAGAAACTAGGGTACTGTGATCTCCAAAACTGTAAACAAGATGATTGGTTTCGGTTAGCAAGTCGTGATGAAAGTATTGCGCCCTGGGGCACTCCCGCATTTGTGGTGAATGTGTGAGATGTGTCCATCAATTGCAACGTGCAGAGATCGGTTCTTAAGGAAACTGGCTAGCCAGATACAGAGAAACGCTGCCAGTCCGAAGGACGGCAGTTTGTTCAGCAATCCGTCATGCCAAACTCTGTCGAATGCCTGCGAAATATCTAACGCAATCGCTCGAGATTCTTCGTAGTTTTCCATTGCCCTACTGTCGATCCTGTTTGCGGAAACCGGAGATTACTGGAAGCAAGGCAATTAGACGATAGTTTGATGGCGTGGTTTTCTTGCTTTTTTTGGAACAGGAACAAGCTATTTGCATTTTTGCATTTTGTATTTAATTCAACAATTTTATCTCGATTTTGTGTGAATAAAACTGAACTATGATTATAATTATGGCAAAATTACTGCGAAAGTGTACCAAATATCTTTATTTCTATTCTTTACTTGTCAAGTTGGTAATCAAGAAAAGTAACAGTCTTCAAAAATTTGCTGCAGTCCGTGTTAGATAACACCACGCCTTATACCCTAAGCTTGGTGCCTAAATGACGAAAATGCAAATTTGAAAGGGTACCAAGGTAAAAATCCATTCAAATTTCAATAAATATTTTTTGTTCTAAATGCGTATTTTTAATAGTTGACTGTTTTTAGACTGGGTACATGAAATCACCCAACGTCCTTATACGGTCACATATTCAACAAAAAGTGCTTTTTTTAAAACAATTGCCAGATTTACCAAATTTGGATTAAAAATAACTAATATTCTTCAATAAATAAATATAAAATCGCTTTTATGCAATATGGACAAAATGATAGATCTGGGTGTTGCTCTTTGATTTTTAAGTAAATGAAGCCGAAGTAAACTTGGTAAAATATATGTTTCAACAGGGCAATATCTTTAGAATATTTGCCTAATGGTTTAAAGTAGCCTTCAGCTGTTCACGAAGAGTTGCCCTCATCACGATATTTCCGGGATGAGAATATTCTTCGCTGTTTTGAATAGCGGAGTCAGTAACACGGAAAATAATAATGATTACGGGTTTATTTTACCGGTACAATATTGCTTCCACATTAAACACAAAATGTAAATTAATTGTTGTTTTTGTTACTGTTATTACTATTAACTAGAATATGCTTAATATACGTACAGTGACGAACCCCTCATCCTCAGGGTTTGAGCAATGAGAGCTCAAAATGTGTCCAAATTTGTGTATATTTTGTCAAAAAATCATATTCAAGTATTAAACGAGGAATATAATTACATATCGCAGTTCTCAGTTCAGTTTCAATCTCAGTCAAAAATAGGTCTGTCCGTTCCGTCAGTTCTCCATCTCCGCTTGTAATTCCTTTCAGTTTTTATCTTTTTACACGTAGAAAAAACGGACAGTTTGACTGAGACTGAAACTGAACTGAGAACTGATATGACCGTGTAAAAGGCCTTTATTGTACGTCCTGTTTTAGCTAATTTTCTGATACATATTTAGCAAAGTTCGTTCGAAAAATAAATACGTTGCAGGTAGACATCTCGTTGAAGGTCTTACGAAAACTTTACTCCTTAATAGCGTTTTTACTTATGTTTTATTATGTTAATTTTTAGTATGTTTTGCACTTCATTTCATAATTATTTTATTATTACTGCTTAAAGCTGCACGGTACCGTTGTGAAAATTCAATGAATTTAAAATAAAAAAAACTTATATGCTATGTTGAAAATAAAGTTATGATATTGTGAAGGATAATAGTTTGTCAGACAGATTGTTACCTTTTTCTACACCTAAAATCTAGACTTTTCAATAAAGCCTCTTCGGCCCCAAGCTACGGTGTAAACGAAGTGCTAATTTAGTGACCCTAATGAAGCAGAAAAAACTAAAAGAACTGGTAAATGCTCGATGTTATGAGTAACAAATCTGTCCTCTTTGTCAAGAACTAGGAATCTAAAAAGTAAAACGTTAAGCAAAGGCAATTTAACAGGTCGATCACCCCGATTCAGAAATAATCGTTCTGGGAAATTTCAATGCCCACAACACCAACTGGCTCAAACATCAAAACAAAACGGAAAACGAAGGTAGAGGAGCTGAAGCATTTGCCATCAGATGCGGACTTACGCAACTTGTAGACGAACCAACTCGGATCTCAGAGAGGGGCGAATTTGCCGACCTCCTGGATCCCTTTCTAACCACAAATCCTGACCAGTACACAATTACAGTTGGCCCGCCAGTAGGTAACTCCGATCAAAAACTTATTTCAATGGTTTGTGAACTGCCACTCTTACAAAAAGATCCGCCATTGCCTCGTAAATTCTGGTATTACAATTATTATGCAAACTGGGTTCTAAGAGAATTCTACTTTGGCACTGACGACCCGTCATGCGTCAATCTGCTGCAAAGAGATTACGCAAGTAATCTCCTCAGGAATGGAAGCATACTTCGCAAATTCCATCAAGTTACCGTCAAAAAGAATGCCCTGGTTCGAGAGAAGATGCGAAAGAGCTGTAGGTAGAAAATAGCAAGCCTACAAGTACTGGCACCAATCAGACCGCTGAAAATGTCAATTATTTTGCCAAAGCGAGAAACGAATGCAAACGTATGATTGACGAATCTAAGAACAAACGCAATCAAAGGGTCAGAAATAAACTTTTGCAATGCCCCAGTGGCTCCAGAAATTCCTGGTCGGTAGCAAAGGTAATAGGTAATAACTTTACAAAAGTGTCTCTTCCACTTTTGACAGAGGAACGCGGCATCACGGCGACTACCGCCAAGGAGAAAGCAAACATGCTCGCTAAAATGTTTTGATCGCACTCTACCTTAAACGTCCCCCAAAGCAAAGTTCTCCCCACCATACGCAACATCAACCCTACCAGAAGTTGAGTTTCTTCACCGTGATATTCGTAAAAAAACTCAAGGAACCAGATATGCAATAGACATCAAGACCGGACGGAATACCTGCCATCGTGTTAAAAAACTGCGCCACCGAACTAACATTTTTTCCAGATTTTCTTGGAAAGTCGTTCGAGTACAACCTATTCCAAAAAAAGGCAAGAAAATCATGCCCTCAAACTATCGCCTAATTGGCTTGCTTTCAATAATCTCCTAAGTCATGGACCGTTTAGGTAATCAGCAGCTACTTAAGTACCTTGAAACCAACATATTAATAAGCGATAGCCAATATGGCTTTCGCAAAGAGAGATCGGCAGGAGATATATTGGCCTATGTCACTCATATATGGAGTAGGGCAATTGAGAGCTACGGAGAATCTCGAGCGATTGCTTTGGATATTTCGAAGGCATTTGACAGAGTTTGGCTTGACGGATTACTCATTAAACGGCCGTCTTTCAGACTTCCAGCCTCCCTCTGCAGCTGGCTTGCCAGTTTCCTTAACAACCGATCTCTGCACGTTGCAGTTGATAGACACATCTCAGATACATTCACCATTAACGCGGGCGGCATATGCGTAAACTGCAGATGCATAAGGTTCTGCCATAGGGCGACTGTAATATAAATGTTAGATATAATACCCTTCTTACATTTCGTCTTCAAATATTTGAACACTTCATGCCTGGCCCTCCGCTCGCTTCCGGGATGCAACCAACAAAAACTAACCAAAACTAACCCAACGCATGTAAAACAAATACATTTATATTACGATCGCCCTATGGCGAGGTTCCATAGCGTCTGCAGTTTACGTATATGCACGCGGGCCATCCTTAGGGCGCAATACTTTTACCAACTCTGTTCTTCATCTTCATCTGCTGACCGAAACCAATAATCCTGTTTACAGATTTGCAGCTGACAGTACCCTTGTCAGAAAAAGCTTTAGAAACGACTGAGACTTATCACCACAGACGGGAGTAGATTACAGAAATTAATGAAGATCTGGAGAAGGTTCGAACTTGGTGCGACAGCAAAAACCCAAGCGGCTACGTTTACCAAGAAAGACAATACGGCGCCGGCGGGCCCTGACATCATTATGGCAGGATTGACCATTCCTTCATCCTCGCAAATCGGACTACTGGGTGTCTCGGTCAACAGCAATATGTCCTGGCAGCCCCGCATAAGCTTGGTGGGCTATTTCGCAACAAAAAACTGTATACACCACAACACCTGTTCTTGCTCTACATAGGGCAAAAAAGACCGTGCTTAGAATATTGCTCACACATCTGGGGGCCGTACCGCAGCACGCCCTAAAGCTGCTGGATTCCATTCAAAAGAGAGCTGTGCGATTCGTCGGCGACCTGGGGTTGATCAGGGATCTGGATAGTCTGGAACACCGCAGACATGTGGCTGAGATATCCCTGTTTTACAGGTATTTTAAGGGCAGATGTTCCCAGGATTTGGCCCGTTTCATCCCGCCCCCAGCAACGCCTGTCAGACAGTCACGACAGACGGCAAGAGAGCACCCGTTCATTCTACAGCTGGAAACGCCTAAAACATCGCTTTACAAGGACTCACTCCCAAGTCATCTGTTTCCCCAAATTTGCAACCTACAACTATTCAAGGACCGTGTCAATTAACATCTTCGCACACACACCGCTCGTGGAGTGCCATAGGATCTCCCTTTAGTGTGTGTTATTGCCATAAAAAAAGAAAAAGCTCGTGTACTTTCTCAAGATTTGGAATGACTTTGACTATATGATAGGAATAATATCATAACGTTTAATTACTGATTTGTTCGGTAAGTGTAATAATAATATTAATAAAAGTAATAATAATAATAATAATGATAATAATGATATTAATAATAATAATAATAATAATAATAATAATAATAATAATAATAATAATAATAATAATAATAATAATAATAATAATAATAATAATAATAATAATAATAATAATAATAATAATAATAATAATAATAATA
>MU188062.1:15875-49655 GCA_016904865.1 Pissodes strobi | reverse complement strand
TATTGCCAACAAAATGATCTAAAAATAACAAAGGAATGTCAAACATATGGTGCATTACTTTGGTGCTGTGATACAATTTTGTATTAAACTAAAACGCAAAATATATTTAAAATTGAATTCATAAAATATAAAGAGGTAAAATTTAAACAATTTAATATGAAAACAGACAGAGAATCAGACAATTCCAATACAAGTCATTTTGAGAATTTTCAAAGAATTAAAAGATATATCAGACATGTACATACATTATATCTATAAGATTATAAAAAGACAATTAGAAATACTACCTATATACCAGGTAATATCAGTGCACTATACTCAATATTCACCACTTATTAAATTCATAGAAACATTTATCTTGAAGATATTTTATTGTTTCTTCTCGAAATATTTTGATACTGCTTATCTCTCTAATACACTCTGGCAGCGCGCAGCGAGCGGTATGCTTTTATTGCCCTGAGCTGTGGCCCTCTTTCAAAAAAAAGCTGAATTATGTAGAGGAATGCGCAGGTCACCATGACCTCTAGTAATTATTAACATTTGCTCTGAATAGTGTTGGTCGTTTCTTTGGAAAATATCAGGTTTCTTCCTGACAAACAGGACCAGTGCCAAGAAATATAATGATAAATGAAGAGTGAAGGCTGTGTGCATGTACGAAATATACTAAATGAAACACCCTTTGTATTTCATGCATAAAATTATTTTATGCTTGGAATACAAAGGGTGTTTCATTTAGTAAATATAATGATGGTGCAGTCAAGACCCCCAGGTTTACAAAATATGGCCTACAACTAGTTCTGCGTGAGAGACCAAAACCACACCGAATAATGCGCTTCTGTGCCCTAAAAACACCCAAAGCTTCACTAGAGGGCCCCTAAAATATGATACCATAATTCAATATTGACTGAATACATGATATATAATAAAGTTTAATTGCCTCAGTCAACATATCCCTGAGTCTGCGTAACAAAGCACAGTTACGAGTAAGTCGGGAAATAAGGATCTTACAATGCTGATTTCAGTTTAGCAATGGATCAAGATGTACCCCAAGAAACTTAAAGGACTCTGCAATTTGAATGGTTCTATTTTCTTCCTTGACATATTCATTCATTCATTAGTTTTAATTTTACTAAACTGTCTGACACCAGTTTAATCTGTATTAAGTTTCAGCGAGTTACTTATACACCATTCTTTCATCCCACCCACTATACCCGAACACACACCCGAGAGACCAGCCACAGAGGTATTAGACAATATAACCGATGTGTCATCAGCATACTGGCACACATGGCTCTCCGACAGATCTCCCGCGAGCCCATTCACATACAGTATGAAGAGAAGTGGTCCCAAAATAGATCCCTGAAGAACGCTCTGCTCCACCGTTGTTGGTTCTGAAAAATAGGATTTACCATCTTGAGTGATGCTTATTACTTGCATTCTATCCTTCATATAGCTGTCTATTAGGGATAGATATGTACCCCTCAGTCCAACCGAGCTGAGTTTTTCAAGCAACAGGCCATGATGTATCATGTGAAATGTTTGTGACAGGTCGAAATAAATACCAGCTACTTTATGGTTGCTATCTATCAGTTCAACGATATGGTCTACTGCTCTGTATATAGCCAGCTCAGTTGACTTGACTGGCACAAAACCATATTGATGTTCCGAACGGAGAGAATGCGTTTAAAAAAAAAATCAAAAACTTTGTCATACAATGCTCATTCAAAAATTTTTGAGGAGGAGGATAAAAGAGATACAGGTCTGTAGTTTCCTGCGTTACTGGGGTTGCCTTTTTTGTAAATTGAGATAATTTTCCCTTTTTAAGCTCATTAGGAAAAACACCTGTAAAGAAAGCTTTATTTATAATGTTACTTAATGGTTTACAAATAGATTCGGCAACATATTTAAGAACTTTTATAGGAACTTCACCAAGTTCACATAAGAATTTGTTGGGCAAATTCATCAAGAGCCGAAAAATTTCCTGATAATCTGTTGGGTTTAAAAATATTGTGAGAATGTTGTTTTGTGTTTGAGTAAAATTTAAGTTGTTTTGATTAGTCAAAAGATTAAATTTTTGACTAAATATTTCTACAATTTCAGAGTGGTTATTACTGTTGTATTATCTAATTTAATTGTTATATTATTTTGAGATTTTATTTTGTTAGAGACTTTATTAAAGATATTCCAAGCTGTTTTTGATTTATTTTTTGAATTTTCGATTTTATTTTGATTTATAGCTCTGTTATAATCTACCAAATATTTTCTGTATGTTTTTTTTTTCTTCATTATAGTGTAAATATACTTGTAGACTATTTGTATGTTTTTAATTTCCTTTCTTATCCAGGTTTTCGATAAGCATTTGACCCTAAGGGTACAAATTGGGAATGCTCTATCAAACCAATAAAAAAATATTTTATAGAAAAAGTCGTATCTGTCCTGAACCCCATCTGCAGAATAAACTTCCCCCAAGGACTCATTATCAAGGTAACCTATGAAATTCACAATGTTTTGATCTGTAAAAAAACCTTTTTTTGCAAAGACTGGCCTTTGCTTAACCATCAAAGCCCTGATTCTTAATTCCTGTCCAAAATGATCATATACGTGTGACTTTCGAACAACACATATAAGTTGCTCAGTGTGCATATTTGCGAAAATATTGTCAACATGAGTAGCAGAGGTCGGTGTAACCCTTGTCATCCCCTCTATGTGGGAGATCATGCCATATGAAGCAGTTAATATTAAAATCACCACAGACTAATAAAAACTTATCAGTTGAATATACAAAATCTAAAATTTCATTTAAACTAAACAAAAATGCATCAATATTCCCCTTTTGGTGACCTATAAACACATATTAATGTTATTGAATGCAGTTTCATTTCAGAAATACAAAATTCACATTGCTTTTCTGCGCAAGGTATCCTGGGTTCTAGTTTTGTGATGCATTCACTTCCGGACCAATTTGTTTTGGTAAATATAGCAGTTCCTCCTCCTGGACTGATCTCCCTTGATGAATAATTTTGGAGCAAATATTTATTCAAATTCAAATTTCTAATATTGTCACTCTGCAACCAGTGTTCTGTTACGCAGAAAATAGAGAGCAGAACTTTCAATTCCAATCTTTTATTGTTTATATTTTGTGTATTAAGGTGAAACAGTGTTAATAATTCATCCACAATGACAGAAACTGAAGCTGAGTTTTATCCACAATATCGAAACAGAATTCTAGCAGTCGAAGCGCGTTTCGCTAACTATGTTAGCATCATCAGGAGATAAAACTAGAGTTTTAACCATCTCCTGATGATGGAACTTAATTAATTTTCGTTTATTTATTTACTCAAATTCATTATTTATGAATCATCAGATGACCGTATTTTTATCCTTGCCTCTTTGTTTTTACGTTTTTTTCTTTGTTAATGATGCTTTATTGTTTATTGCTTAGGGTTGCTTACTCACTTTAATATCCAGCTTTATCAATGAAATCAATGCTTTTTAACGATAAAGCTTATTTTGACTTTGAATTTGATCGGTTGCACAGTCTTAATTATGCTTACAAATAACGTTAAGACGGATTTGCTAAAGTAGAATCGTAAATATCTTTCATTAGAATTGTCAAATGCAATCTGGGCGAGAAATTATCGTTTACTTTATTTAGAGTGGATATATTTTCGATCCCTTATAATTTCCGGCCATAGTATCAGACGACCGTATTTTATGTTTGCTTCTCATAACTTTGTTTTTGTGATTTTTTATTATTCTTATTTCATTGTTTATTGCTTAGGGTTGCTTACTCACTTTAGTATCCAGCTTAATAAATAAAATAAATGCTTTTTAGAGATAAAGCTTATTTTGACCTTGAACTTGATCGGTTGCATAATCTTAATTATAACAAACAACATTCAGGATGAGTTACTAAAATAGAATCGTTATTATCTTTGATTAGAATTGTCAAATAACATCTGGGCTAAAAGTTATCGTTTGTTTTATTTTGAGTGGATACGTTTTCCACCCCTAATGATTTCCGGCCATAGGAAAGTACCTATTAAAAAGCTACATTTCCTCAAACTATGAAATACCCAAGATAAATATAGATCCATTAAAAAGCACACGACTAAATGTCAGTAAAAAGGATATATCCCTTTGGCGTGCCACTTTAAATCTAAACATGCATTTTTCCTACCTAATTCAAAACACTTTTAACGGAGCAGCCCCAAAACTGTAACCACCCACGACATGTGTCGCCTATACGCATCTGATATAGATTTACAAGCTCCAACGAGTTTGTGTACCTAGAATAAATTAGATCATCTTTCGCAGCTCAGTTTTTAATTAAGAATAAGTTCAAATATTTTTAAATTTAGCTATATTATTATGTGATCTACATCTAGACCACTTAACGCTTAAAAAATACTAATTCATATATATGTCAATATATTTGCAAAATTTTGAATAAAAATATGTGCCTTGTGAGCTAGGCACCAAAACTAAATAACTATATTGAAAAACTTCATGATCTGTCTGTTTTGACTCACGGAACTGGTATAGCTTTCTTCCATTTTGATCCATCTCTGTTTGTTTCTCTTATTTACAGGAAACATGACTTTATATGTCGCCTTTGTACCGAGTATTCGTTACTTCACTTGACTTCCTTCCAAATACTTATTTTGTACATCTATTGACAATTCCTTAAGTAGCGTGCCAGTAATTTACTTTACCACTTGTCCACATGGGCTCTTTTAGTTCTACCAAAGATTTCGAGTTAATTTTATATAAGGATCCCCAATGGGTACTTTTTTATGCTTGACACACACAAACGGAAAATTCCATACCACTTACGCAAAGATGCGTGAGCGGAGAAGATGGTGAACGTTGGACTTGAAGCGCTGTAGGTTGTAGTTTTTCCGGAAAGACGTTACTCGGAAGTCCATTCCAGAGCGGAGCAATCCTCCAGGCAAAGGAGTCTCGAAACAGCGACGTCCTAGGTGTTCGCAACTGAATTGAATGTTGAAGAGCAGCTTGTGTCTGACGGGTGCTTTTGTTTGGCACAACTCTGGGCGAAATCATAAGTGCCAGCTCGTTCGAACACCTTCCGTAGTAGTATCGATAGTAAAGAGATAGGTCCGGCACTTTTCTTCGATATTGAAGGGTATCAAGCTTATTAGTCAACTCTGGGCCATCCACAAGACGGACTGCTCTCCGCTGTATAGAGTTCAACATCTTAAGCAAGTGTTTGGGTGCCGAGCTCCACACATGGGAACAGCCTTCCAGAGATAGTCTTATCTGGGCCTTATAGAACAGTAAGAGCTAATGAGGTGTATACAACCTTTTTGATTTATAGAGTGCTCCTAGCTTTTGGGCTGCTGTCTCGGGGATTTTGGTGACGGGATTACGCCAAGACATGTTTTCTACGTTGATGCTCAGCAAGCTTATGGATGAGGCTAGAGTCAGTGTTTGCCCTGTCATTGATAAGTCAGGTCCTGCGATGTTTTCTTTTTTTGAGAAGACAGCTGCTTAAGTCTTTCCTGCGTTAAACTGAATATTATTTTCCTCACCCCATTCCACGATGGTGCTCATATCCGCGTTGATGGCAGCAATCTGATTTTCCTGCTCGCGTTGGGAATGAGCAGCGGTCATTGGAGTCCGCGACATGAATGAGGATATAAGAGTGCTGTTGTCTGCAAAGCTGAAAATAGAATTGTTTGTCCTGTCTAAGAAATCGATGATATAGAGCAGGAACAGTGTGGGAGATAATATACACCCTTAAGAAACTCGGCGATATTTACGGTAGGCGGCATTTTTAGCATTGACTGTTCATGAGCAGTTTTTCCCAAACCATGGTTTACTGTTTGAGATACGTTTCATAGAAGAGGGGATGAAAGCTTCCATACCAGCTAAGATTACTTGAGTTGAATTTGATCGGTTGCACAGTCTTAATTATGCTTACAAATAACGTTAAGACGGATTTGCTAAAGTAGAATCGTAAATATCTTTCATTAGAATTGTCAAATGTAATCTGGGCGAGAAATTATCGTTTACTTTATTTAGAGTGGATATATTTTCGATCCCTTATAATTTCCGGCCATAGTATCAGACGACCGTATTTTATGTTTGCTTCTCATAACTTTGTTTTTGTGATTTTTTATTATTCTTATTTCATTGTTTATTGCTTAGGGTGGTTTACTCACTTTAGTATCTAGCTTAATAAATAAAATAAATGCTTTTTAGAGATAAAGCTTATTTTGACCTTGAACTTGATCGGTTGCATAATCTTAATTATAACAAACAACATTCAGGATGAGTTACTAAAATAGAATCGTTATTATCTTTGATTAGAATTGTCAAATAACATCTGGGCTAAAAGTTATCGTTTGTTTTATTTTGAGTGGATACGTTTTCCACCCTTAATGATTTCCGGCCATAGGAAAGTAACTATTAAAAAGCTACATTTCCTCAAACTATGAAATACCCAAGATAAATATAGATCCATTAAAATGCTGTTGTCTGCAAAGCTGAAAATAGAATTGTTTGTCCTGTCTAAGAAATCGATGATATAGAGCAGGAACAGTGTGGGAGATAATATACGCCCTTGAGAAACTCGGCGATATTTACGGTAGGCGGCATTTTTAGCATTGACTGCTCATGAGCAGTTTTTCCCAAACCATGGTTTACTGTTTGAGATACGTTTCATAGAAGAGGGGATGAAAGCTTCCATACCAGCTAAGATTACTTGAGTTATCTCATCAGCAGATTCAGGGGTGTTCTGATTCCAAAAGCAGACATCTTTCCAAGGAAAAAAAAGATAAAACTCGCGAAGATCACGCCACTTTGCAGATTTGTACCTGTGGCTTTGTATTTTGATAGCACGTTCACAGGTTGCGGAGATAAGATTGTGGTCTGATGAGCCCAACGGCGGTCGGACATTTACGGTGGAGAGGTCAGGATTAGTTGTTAAGAATAGATCCAGGAGGCTAGCAAAGTCTTTTTGACACTCAGAGATCCTGGTAGGTTCGTCAACCAGCTGAGTAAGTCCGTGACTTATAGCAAAGAACTCGGCATCTCGTCGTTCATCGTCGTTTTTGCTGGAGTGTTTCAACCAGTCGATGTTATGTACGTTGAAGTCTCCTACTATGACAATTTCTGCAGTTGGATAATTGATCTGCAGAAAATCAAGTTGATTGCCAAGATTTGAGAAACGCTGTTTATATTCATGTTCACTAGATGATCTATACAAGCAATAAATGAATTTGGTTGTTGGATCTGTGCTTAATTTGAACCACATGACATCGAAGTCCTTAGGTTCATATGTTTCTTCTCGTTGACAACATACTGGGATTAGATATTGGGTATAGAGTGTTGCTTTTAGTAACTTTAGTGTAGGGTTTCTTCTATACTTTAGTAGTATCTATTCATTCAGTTTAAATGGTTGTTGCAATCCAAGTACATGTTTTACATCTCTTTCGAATTTATATTTATTAGCACGATATTATCAACATCTCTAATTTCCAAAATTGTTATTTCATTCTAAAACACCTTTTGCTAATTGCATTAAAATTAAATTGTTCCTAACATTTTAGACGCATTGCATATTATAACTATATACTTTATATTATTTTTTTAAAGGATAATGAATGTAAACCCTAAATTTCCTGTTTTAGTCTTTAAGGCCCCTTTAATGATTGGCTTGGATATTCAAACTAAATTAGCTATCTGAAATCAAAAGTAGCAGTTTATTAAAAGAAAGTAAAATCCAAAGGGCCAATTTTTTTCGCTAAGTTTTGCAATAAAAAATGCATTGCTTCAATATAAAGAATAGTATATTATGATATAAGTGTATAAGAGGGCCTTTAAAGCACGCGCGACATATTTCAAAACACGACGCGCAGCGGAGTGTTTTGTAAGTCGCAAGGGCTTTAAAGGCCTCTTATACACGTATATCATATGCTATTTTTTATTACGAATGCATCATAATCTCAAAAATGTTTTAAATATTAAACTTAGAATTAATCTGTCACATTTGACATGATCAAATGTTTCTATAGAAACCTTTAAAAAAGTAGGTGCATCATAAACATTATTTTAAGCACGCTGCAGCGTGCGATAATCGTTGATTATGATGCATGCGTAATAAAAAATAGATTTATTATTGCATTTCGCCATATAGTTTTCTTCTTTAAAATCTCTCAATGTATTTTTATGAAAAGCGGTCCTAAAAGAGTTCTCCATCTTCTCAAGGCTTTAAGAATACTCCTTTTGGTTCCTGCTTGCGCGCTCTACTCTTCCCTGTATACTCGAATCTTAAATTGGGCTACTCTTCTAAGCACGTCCGTCATTAGAGTTGTTCCCAACTTCTATAATTTTGCACTCTATCTTTCAGGCTATTTCCAAGAATCGTCATCTCTACTGCTCGTTGTATAATTTGGAGCGAGCGGGGTTTGCCCTTGCAACCCTTCGTTTTGCATCTTGTGCTCTTCTTCTTCTCATATATATGGGCAAAGTGACCAGACTGATCATATATCTGCTCCAACACTGGCCTTTGTTCTGTTCTTATTTTATTTGAAGCTTGGCCGGGACTCGTCCGGAGCCCTAGGTCTTCCTCGCTTGGTTATTTTTATGTGTAGAATGACGTGCTGTATGATTCACGGAAATCCCATAAATCCATTATATTGGTTTCTTGCGCTCCCAATAGCATTGCTTCTTTTTAATACTCCAACCATGAATTTACAAGAGCCATATCGATAGCATGCGTAATCATGCAAATCGTCCACTTCTGTACGATCAATAAATGCTGATGAGGAAGTCTAAGTTATCCATGCGGCCAATATTGGAGTCGTAAAGGGCTACAGACTCCGGTCGGCGTACTTCGATTTAATATTTTGATGACTTGGGCCAAAGTTTCCAATTCCAATAAAATTTGATGAAAGAAGGACTGGTTTGTTGTCGAACCACCTAGTTGTCATGCCATCATCATCACTTACTGTAACATCGAAACAGCCTCTTCCCTGCTTTTTGAGGATGAAAAAAGTGATTTACTCTGATGGTGCCAATAATCAAGATTGATTTTTGGGCCAGGTATTGAAAAAGGTGGTAGGAACTAAATTAATTGTCAAATATAGCCTGTGGTCCCTGCCGTCTACTCTATCAGCTAAGAGTATCATCGTACCAGCTCCTTGTCCAAATTATGCATATTAATCACTTATTTAAATGCTTGCACCATGATATATGATGAAATGATAAATCTGGCCACTTTGACGAACCAACTTTATACCCCATTTTTTTGGCTTCTTTGCTAAATATTGCTTTAAATTTATATGTCTCTTGAAGAAAACAATTTGTTCATCCGCACATTAATTTGCAAAATATAAGCGTTAGGCAATATCGTAAACTGAAGTGATGATTATTTTTTGCGATCTCCAGCATTAATGCCTCATTCGTTCTAGCTCCAAATGTCACGCAGTTTCATCAAAGATGATGGATATGGCGGGTTATCGTAAACGGGGCTTAATGCTATCACACATCTTTCTCGGGAGTAGCGTATCAAGGCTTTTCATCTCTCAAAGGGGCCTAATTAAGACAAGCTGTTAATAGAAAACGTAAATAATATATGAGCGTAATTATATTATACACTTAAAGATGTTGATGCTTGACAATTTTGCTCATTCGACATTTGAAAGATTACCTTAAAAAAAGATAAGAAAGAGGTATATTGTACATATAAGCATAAATTCAACGATATTTTTCGAACCTTACTAAGTCTACATAGGGATGAGATTTGTTTTCGCCCTTAGAACATATGCGACCGTGTTCTAGGGTGAGTTGTAAGCGATCCTTGAATGCGGTTATGAAAACCTCTTAAGAGCCTTCAGGCACCAGCTCGGACAACATAGCTGCTCTGTCGACTCTTGTGTCTGATAGAGTTAATTCTGCGCTGATGTAGAAACGTCTTGGGTACCTTGGCGGAGCATAATTGGGCAGTATTGTTTGGGGTAGAAACGAGGCAGGCTGGATTACCAGCCCAGCGTCTTGTTCAAATGCATTCATCCATTCAAGTGTACATAGTGTTCAATAAGAATAAGTACTCATAACGTAATCGCTGGAGTACTCTAAATCTGAAAGTTATCCGTAATAATTTACATAATTTTTTAACCCTAGTTTGAACAAATATATTAAGAATTTACTCTGTTTGTTTTTATTTGTTTTTAACATTGAAAATGTTTTTGTTTTCCTATTATGGGGTATCAAATCACGAAAAAGTGCATGCTACATTTGGCACATCACGTAATATACGTGGGAGATCGTGTTAGTCTGTTTCTGAGGACGGAATCGGTTCAAATGACAAAAATAAATTAAGGCTAACTAAAACTAACCGAAAGTTGATTCAACGACTAACCCAAACTAACCCAAACTAACTAAAAGTAACCAAAAGCACAAAAAGAGTTAAAATGAATCGAAAAAAATAAAGGTAAGTTAAAACTAACTCAAAGTAACCGAAATTTGGCGAATAACCAAAACTATCCATAAAAATTAAAATTGGTTATAACCTATCGAATCTGGTTCAAATTACTAAAATAAATTGGAACTAACTTAAACTAACCGAAAGTAGCCAAAAGCTCCACAAAAGGCTAAAATGTATCGGAACAGATTAAAAATATTAAAGTAAGTTAAAAACTAACCAAAACGAACCGAATTTTGGCGACTAACCAAAACTACCCAAAAACATTAAATTCGATTATAACGTATCGGCGCCGCTTGAAATGACTAAAATTAAACCTAACTGAAATTAACTGAATATTGATTGAGCGACTACCCCCGGCGATTATCTAACCCAACCTAACCCAATCTAATCTAAACCAACCAAAAGCACCAAATATGGCTAAAATGTATTGAAATAGATTAAAAATATTATAGTAAATTGAAAATAACCCACACCGAATTTTGGCGACTAACCATTATTAACCAAAAACATTATAATTGGTTATAACATATCGGAAAGTGGATTGAATGACTAACCAAAACTAATCAAAAATAACCAAAACGGGCTAAAATGTATCGAAATAGGTTACACAAAACCGAATTTTGGCGACTAACGAAAACTAACCAGAAACATTATATTTGACTATAACGTATAGGAGCCGGTTCAGATGAATACTTTGGTTTCTTGACAGTGAGTTTCCAAGGTCGCATCACGACACGGAAAATTTTAGTGAACGTCACGACACGGTTTATGCATAACTGATTATAACGTATCGGAACCCGCTTAAATAAGGAAAATAAATTGAGACTAAGTGAAAATAACCGAAAGTTGACTGGACGACTAACCAAAACTAACCAAATCTAATAAAATTGACTAGAACGTATCGGAACCAGTTCAAATGACTTAAATAAGTTGAGACTAAGTGATTAGACGACTATCCAAAACCAACCAAATCTATTAAAACTGATTATAACGTATTGAAACCGGCTCAAATAAGTAAAATAAGTTGAGGCTAAGGGAAACTAACTAGAAGTTGATTCGACGATTATCCAATACTAACCAAATTTTTTAAAATTGATTATAACGTATCGCAACTGACTCAAATGACTAAAATAAGTTGAGACTAAGTGAAACTACCCGAAAGTTGATTCGACGATTAACCAAGACTAACCAAATCTATTAAAATCGATTATAACGGATCGTAACCGGTTCAAATGACTAAAATAAGTAAGTAAGATATTAAGTGAATCTAACCGAAAGTTGATTAGCAGACAAACCAAAATTAACAAAACCTATTAAAATTGATTATAACGTATCCGAACCAGCTCAATTAAGTTAAATAAGTTGAGACTAGGGAAACTAACCGAAAGTTTATTCAACGATTAACCAAAAATAACCAAATCTATTAAAATTGATTATAACGTATTGTAACCAGTTCAAATAACTAAAATAAGTTGATATTAAGTGAAACTAACCGATATTTGAATTGACGACTAACCAAAACTAACCCAATACATTAAAATTGTTTATAACGTATCGGAAACAGTTCAAACGACTAAAGTAAGTTGAGATTGTGTAAAACTTACCGAAACTTGATTGGACGACTAACCAAAATTAACCAAATCCATTAAAAGTAATTATAACGCGTCGGAACCGGTTCAGATGACTAAAATAAGTTGAGACTAAGTGACACTAATTGAAAGGTGACGATTAACCAAATCCAAACAAATATATTAAAATTGTTAATAGTGTATAGGAACCGGCTTAAATAAGTAAAATAAGTTGAGACTAAGTGAAACTAACCGAAAGTTGGTTGGACGACTAACCAAATCTATTGAAATTGGTTGGAATATATCGGAACCGGCTCAAATAAGTAAAATAATTTGAGACTAAGTGAAACTAAACGGAAGTTGATTGACGACTAACCAAATCCATTTAAATTGATTATAACGTATCGGAACCGGTTCAAAATGACTAAAATAAGTTAGGACTATGGGAAACTAACCGAAAGTTGATCGGTCGACTAACCAGAACTAATGAAATCTATGAAAATTGATTATAACGCATCGGAACCGGCTCAAATAAGTAAAATAAGTTGAGACTAAGTGGAACTAACCGAAAGTTGATTAGACGACTAACCAAAACTAACCAAATCTATTAAAATTGATTTTAACTTTTCCGAATTGACTCAAATAACTAAAATAAGTTGAGACTAAGTGAAACTAACCGAAAGTTGATTCGACGACTACCCAAAAATAACCTAATCCATTAAAATTGATTTTAACGAATCGTAACCGGTCCAAATGACTAAAATAGGTTGATACTAAGTGAAATGAACGGAAAGTTGATTAGACGACTAACCAAATCCCAAATCTATTGAAATTTATTATAACGTATCGGAACCGACTCATATGACTAAAATAATTTGAGACTAAGTGAAACTAACCGAAAGTTAATTGAACGACTAACCAAAACTAACCAAATCCATTAAAATGATTATAACGTGTCGGAACCGGTTCAAATGACTAAAATAAGTTAAGACGGGAAACTAACCGAAAGTTGATTCGACGACTAACCAAAAATAATCTAATGTATTACAATTGATTATAACGTATCGTAACCGGTTCAAATGGCGAAAATAAGCTGATACTAAGTGATATTAACCGAAAGTTGATTAGACGGCTAACCAAAACTAACCAAACCTATTAAAATAGATAATAACGGATCGGAACCGTCTCAAATGAATGAAAATAAAATAATTTGAGACTAAGTGTAACTAACCGAAAGTTGATTGAACGACTAACCCAAACTAACCAAATCCATTAAAATTAATGAAAACGTATCGGAACCGGTTCTAATGACTAAATAAAGTTAAGACTAAGGGAGACTATCAGAAAGTTGATTGGACGACTAACCAAAAGTAACCAAATCTATTAAAATTGATTATAACGTAACGGAACCGGCTCAAATAAGTAAAAAAGTTGCGACTAAGAGAAACTAACCGAAGATTGATTAGACGACTAACCAAAACTAACCAAATCTATTAAAATTGATTATAACGTATTGGAACCGACTCAAATGACTAAAATAAGTTGATACTAAGTGAAACTAACCGCGTTAGATCGGGGATTGAGAGACAAATCGAATGCAGTTTTTACAACATAATGTTATAAATAGTAAAAACGAAAGAAACTGGAAGTAATATGCATTTATGTGTTATATTTTGGTACACTCAACTTGCGTAATCTGCTAAAAGTAATTTTTTACATTAGATTGTGTTGACGGTGTGTGAGGATGACTTTTAGTTTGTCACGACAGACTAGTCGTGTTTCATATCTTTAGATCGAGGAATGTGAGACGAATCGAATGCAAATGGTCTTTTGCTTTTTACAATCACACTTATAAAGTTTTATATTGTAAAAAAGAGCGAGACTTGAAGTAATATACATTTATTTGGTATATTTTGGTAAACTAAGCTTACGTAATCTAATCTGATCTCACCCAAACTTCTATCAACTATATATTTCCACACAATTATGAGTTTTCTCAGATCTCAAATTTAATGAGCGTTGCATTCTGCTTCGGCATTTTCAATGTCCCCCCGGTTGCATCTTTGTGAAGGACTGTGAATTTTTTATATACTTGAACCCATAATAATAAACAAAACTTCATTTATGATTAAAACATATTAGCAAAATATGTAAAATCACTACTGTTTATATTTTAAAGTCAATGTCATTACCGTTTAATTAACTATCCGATTGAAACGCTTCTTCAGTCAGAGTTTTACGACTGGCAGAACTCTATCCCAATTATTGGACACAACAGTTATGAGCTCATAAAAAATTAAGTTCCAAGTTACCAGAATATACATAATTAAACTCTTTATTTCCTATATCCCTCATCGTGGGTTTCTGATATACCAAAACCATCCCACTGCGTATTTTCGTATCCAAAAAGTAAATTATTTTTAGTATTTCTGGCAGCGGCCTGCGGCCGCCCTTACGTATGACCGCCTTTGTGCCCGCATAACCTGCACACCCTTAAGAACGGCCCTGCTGTCACATGTATTGTTTGGCAAATATTTTTATAGCAAAATCTTAAAACTGTATTATGGGATTAAATTTCTCTATAAGACCACCGAAGTTGGCATGGCATTCGACGTAATGTTTAATGAATCCAAGCCGTATCATTTTAAATGATATGAAAAGTCAGAGTTCATCTTGTATGCTCTTTCAAACTATTGAGACGTAAAGAATTATTAATTTATGGATGTCGATAAAATTTTTACAGAAGCTGTTCCTTATCTGTCGAACATTATCAACGTAAAAACCGTTAAGAGTTGTTGAATGATAATTTTAAAGCCCCAATAATTAATAACTGTTATGTTTCTGGGTTTTATTTATTATGTATGGAAGATATAGAACGAGAAAAACAAAATGTATTTTCGTAGGGCTGTCAGAAACTCACAAAGCAGTCGGTAATTATCGGATACAGCAGGAAAAATGACAGGACATTTATTAAAGGAAAGATAAATAAATTGATATAAGATTAATTCAATAGGATATTTTGAAGCTTAGAGATTCGCCGTTTGTTATTTGTCTAGTTTGGTTAGCAGAATGATATTTATACCTATGTTAATTTATTAATATGCGTATTCAATCCTTCTAAGTAGATTAATGAAGTTTTTTATTTTTAATATATTTAATCTGCCAGCTTTAATGTATGTATTAAGCTACTATCTGGGTTTTTTCGTGCGGTTGTATGAGCGAAATGTTGAACATTTTTCGTTGTATACCTCAGCACAGCGCCTGTAAGGCAGGTAACATGAAGCACATAATATCATTTGTATGCATATCATATTATTTTCAGCACTCCCCTCATTTTCAGAAGTCCTTTCACTTGTATTTGAGTTGTTGCAAATATTTTGAGGTCATCCATATAAGGCAGTCGGTTAATTTTATGTTATACCTTTTCTAACTCTTGATCTGAAAACGGCATTTGGTGTTATTTAATGTGTTTATGTTTGTTCTGCAACCGTTCATGCTGGATAACAGGAATTTTTATAGGTGGATGTATTTTCTACATTTATTGTGTTTTTTTTAGTCCTGAATGTGGCACATAATCAAAAGCTTCCTTGTTCTCCACGTAATATGTTTTTAGAATCCATTTGCTGTTTGTTTCATAATGACAGAATCTAGTTCTAACTGTCCCCTATATATCTTAGACCGCTACAGGGGGCGTTTTGGATCTTATGAAACCACGTTGTTTTTTTTGGAGGTGTTGATCAATTTTCTTGCATATTGTTAATGTTATTATATTGTATAATATCTGCAGACAATTAGTCAATTTTTCTATTTCGTAGTCCTTCCGTTTTATATAGGTATGTTTTTCCTTCTATTCCCCGGCCATTCGGATCTCCGGGCACCGCGTAGCCCTGGGGGCCCTTGATGCAACTTTTCATAGTCAGCAAGCATACCCAACCAATTAAGAATAGTTGTCTGCAAAATAAAAGGCGTAAATACAAACATTAATTCGGTACACCAACATCTACAAACAAATAGACCACACATACTAGCCCTTACAGAGACAGTAGTATTTTCTACAACAGCAACAGTAAACTACCTCTATCCTGGTTACAATCTACACTCATAATTTAGACATAGGTTCGGAATATGCCTTTTTGTCCAAAGTGAACTTTCGTGTGACTGCGAAGGAACACTCGAACCGAACAACCTTGACGTCATGTAGCTTAAGTTGCCTGCCAGGGGATTCATCAAGCTTACATGTTGTCTCTATCGCGTTCCGGGCGATAAAGCCTTCCAACCCATTTTTATAAGACTGGTTACCACTTTTGATTCAATACAGGTCGACCACTCCAATTCAGAAATAATTGCTCTGGGAGATATCAATGGAAGGGCTCGGTGCAATAACCGTCCACGTGCACATTTCTTAGTTTTGAGAAAAATGAGAAAAACTTGTCATTCACTCATAGTTATATAACGGTGAACCTTGTTATTTTGTAGGTGTACTGTGGACAGAATCTTTTCATCTTTTCCAGCAATATATGTATAAATATTTATTCTGGTTGTTTTTAAATTTTAAATTGAATCTTGCACGTAGACGGTTATTGCCACCAAAATGGGAGGCATTCTTATAAAAAAAAGGACGAAATGCTAATTATTTTACAAAAAAAAATACTTCTGATATAATAGAACTAATTAATAAACAAAGCGCATACTGTCACTGTAGTAACGCAAAGAAATAATGTAAACAATAATAAAAACGAAACAGTACAGTCTGAATAAGCTCTAATCAAAATCCTCATTTTCTTCGCGATCATGATCTGCCCTTTTGATCGTATCATAAAATGTTTGACAAATGGGGGGCACATATTTTCTCACTAAAGGCATAATGCTATCTATCGTATTTAGCTGCTTTCAGTGGTAGCTTCTCGTTATACGCCAAAGAAGCTCCGTTTAGGTCAATAATGGTACTTGCGCATTTATTTAAAGGATATGAGGTTGTATTAGCAGGATTATGTGTTTGAGGTACCGAAATATTTTCAGGCGATGTAGAATCATATATAAATAATATATATTTCGATAATGTAAAAGGCTGTTTGTTAACTACGGGAGTTTTTTTAAAGAAAGGCTCGAGATATGTTTTAAAATCAAACACCATATCCTGTGTTACTCTTTCAACGGTGAACTTCTTACCACAGATTTCTACTAACGAATACCATTCTTCAGGTAAATAAAAAAGCTCTTACGCTTCTTTTTTTCAAATTGTGCAAAATCCCGGTCACATGGCAAAAAGCTGTGACCGGGCTCTGGTAAATGATGCACTATTTTAGAAAATCTTCCGTTGTTGACCAAAGTTGACAGAAAGTGGACTATAACCCCATTTTCATTTTGCCCTCCACAGTTGTCTGTAAAGATATGCAAAACAGTAACTGAACTGCTGATATATTTTTTAATGAAATGCCACAAAAAGGATACTGATTCTATAGAGCCTTTCTTCGCTACAGTTTCGTCAAACATATAACTAACTGATTTGTTATTGGAACAAGAGTAGAAAAGCTGATTATAAACCCAAATCTGCCTAGCATAAAATATTTCCCCTATAGACAACACAGGAACAGGCAAATTTTGCTGGTAATCGAAACAAATAGTCTCCACAGTATCGTTAGTTCATGCCATTTCAGTTTTTTCTTTCAAGTCGTCGTAGAACGCTTGAGCTTTCCGGAGATGAACTTCTTTTTGAATTTTTACTTGCTGCTTAACTTCACCCGTAGAAGCGGCGTCAAGTTGTATTTTCAATAGGTCACATGTAGCACAAGTGTCCAAACGCGGGTATCCGAATGACAAATTAAAGTGTTCTATAAAATACCTATAATAGTAGTCATACGTTACTTTAGGTTTCGCTTTTTCATGTCTTTTTATCAGGTTATACTGCTCGGGTTCGTATTTTTGCAAAAAAGTTCGTACATTCTCCAGACGTTCAACTCTGCTGATAGGTATTTCTTTTTATTTTCATTTCCTGAATAGTGTGATTCACGCGCTGGAAAACTGTTTATATGCTCCTCAATCTGTGCTACAACATTTTCCGGCATTTTGTTTGGTCGGTTATGGTGCTTACGACGGGAATCCTTTTGAAGCAGCACACCAGAAGCTCTTGCCTGTGAAATTCTTAATACTCGTAATTTATGGATCGCATGCAAGTTACAAAATGCTGTGCGGCACACTTTTTCAGCTTTTGAAGACACTTTGATACTATAACCATAAGAATACATTTTCGTTTCATCCACGCTAGTTTTTCTCCTTCTGGATACTTTTTTTACGTCTATGAGCACTGCTAAGCAACTATCCTGAATGTTCTTATCTCCCATTGCATAAAACCCTGTAAATATTGCACCTTTTTCCATTTCCGTGAATTTTTCGAAACACTGATTACGACAGTCACATCTGGATCCCTGCTTTTTTGCTTCGATAGTTTTACCTCCATTACTTATATATTCTTTCCACTATTCCTTTCCAACTTTCTTACGTTTCTTTTCCAAGCTTTAGGAGTGCGCTGACGTTTTTCAGCATTTTTTGTTAAGGGCTTTTCTGCAGGTTCATCTACATTAAAAGAAATACATGTAGTACAAAGCTAGTGAACAATATTTATTAAATCACTTACCTTCCGCAGTTGAGCTGCTCGAGTTATCGTCTGCAGTAACATGCTTTTGAATAGCTTTCGGATTAATACCTGATGTATACCGAATGACAAACTGCTCGGGTTCGTATTTTTGCAAAAAAGTTCGTACATTCTCCAGACGTTCAACTCTGCTGATAGGTATTTCTTTTTATTTTCATTTCCTGAATAGTGTGATTCACGCGCTGTATTAGCTTTATTTATTTACCCATCTACAATGAATTACTTACATCGTTATTATTTTTATCATTTTTCAAAACTGATAAAATTACCTTGTTCCTCATTGTCGTTCAAAGCATGTTGGTCAATAACAGAATAGGCGTTACTTAATAATTTCATAGCACACTTTTTGCCTTTTTTGTTGCCACTCTCACTTCCCAACACATAATCTGGGCCATTATCACAATTATCGGAGTCATGGTATGGATCACTTTCACTGGAAAAGTCGCTTAAACTGTCCATTTTCACGACGCGATGATCATTCCATAAAACCAAAAAAGTGAGGTTAAACCTTCCTCAGCTTTGGGCGCAAAAACCGGCTATGTGCTTCACGTGGCCGCTTATTGCGACCGATAATATTGATGGTGGGAACTAGGTCAGGTATATATTTGGTGCAATAAACGACCACGTCGTTTTATATGAGAGGCGGAAGCATTTTTCAAGGCAAAAAAGCCATCCTTAATCTCAATTTTGACAAAGTTGGTCTTTGACCGGTTTTTGCACCAAACCCTTCAATGCTCATAACACCAACTGCAACTAAGTGAAACAGCACAACAAGACCGAAAACGAAGGTAAGGAAGCTGAAGCATTTGCCATCAGCTACAGGCTTACTCAACTTGTAGACAACCAACCCCGATCTCTGAGAGTGGCGAATTTTCGCTCCTCATGGATTTTTTCTAACCACAAATCGTAATCCGTAAACAATTACAGTTGGTCCACCATTAGATACTTCCGACCACAAACTGATTACAACCGTAATCATACAGAATGATCCACCATTGCCTCGTTAAATCTGGCACTACAATTATGCAAGCTGGGACGATCCAAGAGAGTTCTACCTAGATTTTCCTTGGCTCGACGTCTGCCTTGGTACTGACGATCCGTCGCTCTGTTGCGAAGCGATTACGCAAGAAATCGCCTCAGGAATGAATAGAAGATGCGAAAGAGCCGTAGGTAGGAAATAGCAAGCCTACAAGTACTGGCAGCAAAATCAGACCGCTAAAAGTCGCAATTATTTTGCCGAAGCGTGTGATTAACGAAACTAAGGACAAACACGATCAAAGGACCAGGAATAAACTTTTGTAATGTCCCAGTGGCTCCAGGAAGTTTTGGTTGGTAGCAAAGGCAGTAAGTAATAACTTTACAAAAACGTCTCTCCCACCTTTGACAGACAAACGCGGCGTCACGGCGACTACTGCTAAGGAAAAAAGCAAACATGCTTACCCAAATGTTTTCGTCGCTCTCTACCTTGAACGTCCCCCAAGCCAAGGCTCTCTCCACCATATCCAACATCAACATTACCATGGCAGAAGTTAAGTCTCACCACCGTGATATTCGTTAGCTCCTCAAACAGCTAGATACGCAAAGGCATCAGGCCCGGATGGAAGACCTGCCATCGTGTTAAAGAACTGCGCCATCGAACTAACGTCCATTTTTTCCAGACTTTTTTCTCTGTCTTATCGAAAAGGGATTTATCTACTCATTTTCTTGGAAAGTCGCTCGAGTGCAACCTGTTCCAAAAAAGGCAAGAAAACCACGATATCAAACTATTGTCCATTTGCCATGCTTCTAATAATCTCCAAAGTCATGGAATGTGTAGTCAATCAGCAACCACTCAAGTACCTCGAGACCAACAGAATAATTAGCCATAACCAATACGGCTTCCGCAAACAGAGGTCTACAGGAGATATATTGGCCTATGTCATTCATATATGGAGTAGGACAATTGAGAACTACGGAGAATCTTCAGCGATTAGATATTTCAAAGGCATGGCATGACGGATTGCTCAACAAACTGCCGTTCTTTAGACTGCCAGCGGCTCTCCGCAGCTGGTCTGCCAGTTTCCTTAAGAAGCGATCGATGCACGTTGCAATTGATGGGCACATCTCAGGCACATTCACCATAAATGCGGGAGTGTCTCAGGGTGCAATATTTTCACCAATTCTGTTCCTCATCTATATTAATGACCTTCTGACCGAAACCGAGAATCCTGTTTACAGTTTTGCAGATGACAGTACTCTTGTCTCCCAATTTAAATCAGAAATCCTTTACCAGCGACTGAGACTTATCACTGCAGACAGGAATAGATACAACAATGAATCAAGATCCGGAGAAAGTTTGAACTTGAGTCGACAGGAATTCGGTCCAATTTAATGCTGCAAAAACCCAACCCGCCACGTTTACCAAGAAAGCCAATACGGCGCCGGCATGCCCTGACATCATTATGGCAAGATCGACCATTCCTTCATCCTCGTCAATTGGACTACTGTGTGTCTCGGTCAACAGCAATACGTCCTGGCATGATCACGTTGCTAACATCGCCAAATCGCAGAAGCTTGGTGCGCTACTTCGCAACAAAAAACTCTATACACCGCAGGAGCAGTTCCTCTGCAAAGCGCATATAAGACCGTACCTGGAATACTGTTTACACATCTGTGGTGCCGCACCTAATATTTTCACGGCAGAGATTCCCAGGATTTGGCCCGTATCATCTCGACCCCAGCAAAGCCTGTCAGACAGTCACGACAGACCGCAAGAGCGCACCCATTCGTCGTCCAACTAAAAATACCCAGAACGTCGCTTTATAGGGAGTCCTTTGTCTGGCGCACTGCATCAATGTGGAACTCACTCCCAGGACTTTTGTTTCCTCCTAATAAAAAACCTACAACTATTCAAGAACCGTGTCAATCAACATATTCGCATACACACCGCTCATCGAGTGCCATAGGATCTCCTTTTCGTGTGTGTGGCACTGCCATAAAAAATTGAAAATAAAAAAATCGCAATGATGGTGATTGCACTTGCTTATCTCTTGCTTCTTCTCCCTCGGTACCTCTGCGGCTTCTTCTTCGATTTACGGTATTTCGTGTATTACTAGTCCATTGTTGTTGTTTAATATTATATCCCTTTGGTCTATTAATCTTTGTTCTGTGACAACTTAGGATAGCTAGATTGGGCTATTTTGTAGTGAAAAGTATGTATAGTTCTGACCGATATCCCGTTGCTTTGGTCTCAAGCTTTGTTGAAAGGCAGTAACAGCCCGTGACATTGCGGTTCATTTCATTACTGCATCACATGCGTTATCGTGCTCGTCCCGCTTTGGTGTTTGCCGGTTGTCCCAGCAAAGTATTTCGGCTGTTTCTAGATCCGTAGCCTGCTCTTCTTTATTTTTATCAGTTTCTTGATGACTTATTTTAGATTCATTGATATCTTTCATTTGTAGTGTGAGTAGTTCAAAGTGTCCTGCTTGTCGATTGCCAATCCATAGTAGGTAAATTTTCTCGATATATTTTCTCTTATTTATTATTTTTGGTTTGCCCTTCAGGTGTTTTCTTCAATCGCGTTTGCCGTTGTTTGTGGTAGATGTAAAAATTGAGCTTTTGAATTGCAAAGAGAGCAAGTCTCTCAAGACTTGCATTTTTTTTCCAGCTGGGCACGGTACATCCGATGTTTCGCATACTATTGTCTTCGATTAGCACATTGTCCTGAAGCTGTGACCAGTTTTATCTTATGTATTTCAAGGAGTCTTCTCGTAGTTGTTTGTGGTGGTATCGGTGACCGTGTGAGTATAAGCCGACTGCTGCTCCAAAAAGGCAACTTCCATCATCAACAAAATCTGCCCTTATAAAAATCCTGACTTCTGAAATAGGTTCACTTCTGTCGATAGAAAAGCTACACATTTTGTTCGTACCATTTTCATAGCCGTCCCCTTTAGCGCAAGAGATACTGCCAGGTAACTGAGACCAGTGGAGTTGTTACTCCCCAAATAGCTGCCGAAATAGCTACCCCTGCGAGGTTATTATTATGACTTAGCTTACAGCTTCACACTCCCTCGCCGGGAAAGATTCACCTATCCCAGATATCTTAGATATCGCAGGGATTAAGCTATGTGGGAGCCATTTCCCTCCTGCCGGGCCCAGGGTGACGATCGTCGTTGTTTCCCACAATTTTTTTGACGATCCGGGCTGTAAGAAGTAATGCTGTCTTCTGTAGTGCCTTAAAGAGATGTTCATTAAGTTCTAGGACTTTGATGTAATTCAGCAGATTCTTTGGAATCACTCCAGTAGACGGCATGATGATTAGTACTGTTTTGATAGTGTTCATTTGCCATTGTCTTTGTAGTCGTACTTCCAGTTCTCGAAACTTGGCAATTTTCTCAGCGTGTTTTCCAATCAAATTAGTGATGTTAGGGATGGGCACTTCAATGAGCGTAGTTTTCCTTACCCCTGTATTTAGTAAAACAAAATCAAGTCTATTACGAGTAACAGTTTGACCATTTAGAATTGTGCGGTATAATATTTTTTTCTCTTTTTTTATGGCAGTGGCACACACTCTAAGAGAGATCCTATGGCACTCGACGAGCGGTCCGTGTGCGAAGGTGTTGATTAACACGGTTCTGTTGCGAAATAGCGTACCAAGCTTCTTCGAGGCTGACTTTGCGATGTTAGCAACGTGACCATGCCAGGACGAGAATGAAGGAATGGTCGATCCTGCCATAATGATGTCAGGGTACCCAGTATTAGCTTTCTTGGTAAACGTGGCTGCTTGGGTTAAGCATTAAATTGGACCAAATTCCTGTCGCCTGTTCTTGATTTTTATTGTAATCTTCTCTTGTCGGCAGTGATAAGTCTCAGTCGCTGGTAAAGGTTTTTCTGACTTAAATTGGAAGACAAGGGTAACTGTCATCTGCAAAACTGTAAACAGGATTATTGATTTCGGTTAGCAGGACATTGATATAGATGAGAAACAGGGTTGGTGAAAGTATTGCGCCCTGAGGCACTACCGCATTTATGGTGAATGTGTCTGAGATGTGTCCATGAATTGCAACGTACAGAGGTCGGTTTTTAAGGAAGCTGGCAAGCCAGCTGCAGAGAGATGCTGGTAACCCGAAGAACGACAGTTTGTTTAGCAATTCGTCATGCCAAACTATGTCGAATGCCTTTGAAATATCTAACGCACTCGTTTGAGATTCTCCGTAGTTCTTAATTGCCCTACGCCATATATGTGTGATATATTTCAATATATCTCATGTCGATCTCTGCTTGTGGAAGCCGTATTGGTCATCGCTAATTATTCTGTTGACCTTAAGGTAGTTGAATAGAGATTATTGGAAGCAAGGCGGGACGATAGTTTGATGGCGTGGTTTTCTTCCCTTTTTTGGTATAGGTTGCACTCGAGCGACTTTCCAAGAAGAAGGGTATATCCCCTATCGGAAAGAGAGAGAAAAAAGTTTGGAAAGAATGGGTGTTAGTTCGTTGGCGCAGCTCTTTAACACGATGGCAAGTATTTCGTCCGGTCCTTATCCCTTTTGCGCATCTAGCTCTTTGAGGATTTTACGAATATCACGGTGGTGAAACTTAACTTCTTTCGTTGTAGTGTTGATGTTGGATATGATGGGGAGATCCTTGCCTTGGGGGACGTTCAAGGTAGGGTGCGATGAAAACATTTCGGCGAGCATGTTTGCTCTTTCCCTAGCTGTAGTCGCCGTAACGCCGCGTTCCTTCATCAAAGGTGGGAGAGTGGGAGTAAAGTTATTACTTACTGCCTGTACTACCGACCAGAAATTCCTGGAGCCACTGGGGCTTTTCTTGTGCTTGTTCTTAGTTTCGTCAATCACACGTTTGCATTCTCATTCGCATCTAAAGTTGTCATTTTCCAAAATTGTCTACGGAGTGTAATGGTAATTAGGAACATTTTCTTTCTGTAAGAGCTGTATCTTCCGCGCCAGTTCCTGGTGAATAATTTTGGATACAGCATTGTGCCTCTCTTTGTGCTCAGTCGAGGCATTCTCCTGTAATATGCTGGATAGTTTTTGAACTTTGACATCCTAATCTGCACCCATTATCCTCCCCTGTTGGGTCTTTGACTATAATTCTAGATATTCACGGGTAAGTATAACTTGATCTTGAATAGCTAGTAGTGTTCCATCCATTTCGGGAAACATTTGTCGCGGGACCAGCCAGTAGTTCGATGTTGCTCTGTCAACATGTTCTTGCGTAATATCATTAACGTGTCGCCGATGCAGATGTTTCTCTCTCCAGCTGTGTAACTTCTCGTTGATGTCCTTATAATATAATAATATTTTCCTTGTTACTGTTTTTTAATTTATTATTTTTAAAAGGTCTATAAATCGAATCATTAAGTGGCACGTGAATCGTAGAGGGTAGTAAAAATGCATTCGTTAGCAATTAGTTAGGGGGCATGGAGTTAAATTCGTGCATTTATTAAATATACCTACATAGCTCCTAATATTGTTACGTTTTTCCCGTGGGTTCTGAACGAAATCACAACTTTTACTATTTTACAATAATACTTCCTTTATTATTTATCACTCTATACAATTAAACACACTAAACTACTCTTATAACTTTACAACTAATAGCTCTTTACAATCCAACCCTCAATGAGTAACTAACTCAACACGCTTTCTGCCTGCTATTTATATACAATCTAAATGCTATCACGAATTCTCCCGAAGAAGCGAGGCTATTATATTATTATCGACCAGGGCATCGAGAGAATTTCTCCAGCTCCTGAATCTTCGAGGCCTGCGATGACTCATACGTAGACGGGACAGGGCTAGTTCTATAGGGTAGCACAAAAACATTCCGATGGTTGCTAGCCGTGACAATATTATTATCTTGTGCATTTTCGATGAAAATTATGCATTCCATGTAATCACATAATACACGATATATGCATACAGACAAAAAATTATAGATTTTCAAAGTGTAGTTACACACACGTATCCTTCAAAATATTCATAAAGTTTATTTTACTTTTAACTCTAATTAGGCACTTTAATAACATACCGAGTTAATCAGTGTTATGAATATGTCAACATCAAACAGACGTTAAAAACAAGGAGTCGCTTATCAAATGCTGATTACTTTAGTATTTGCCTAATGCCTGCAGGAGTTGGGAGTCGTTCCTTAAAGAGAACTAAATTAACTTATTGCGAACATATTAATTAATATAAACTAACATGTCTCGAAAGTCCCAAATTTAGAACAACTATCTGGCGCAGCACCAAAAATACATAATAAGAACATTTTTAAATTCCTTGCATCGATCACCGAGAGCCCCTTATATTTGTTATAGTTTGTCCTTTTCATATTTGTAACAAGTGACAAGCAAGAAAAGCTACACGCCCGATTTTAGTCTAATGAATATTCATAGACAAGTTTTGTGTAGTGGAACCTCCCACGCTAAAGTAATTTCCCATGGCAGTGAATGTACCGAACTTCTTTAAATACGGATATTAATACTTTTGTTAAGGAAATAAGTGTAGATTTACATATACAATAAGACAAGCGTTAGTAGGTCGGTCCAGCCGTCCCACAAAGTTTTGCATATAAATTGCCACCAGCAGCGATTTGAGCATTACTAATAATTATGAAAAATCTCTGAAATAATGTTAACAAGTATTTAGTTATTGTATTTATTGCTATCAATCGCATTTGGAAAATCCAACCGATTTTCCTGCATTTGAGTTAACAGTAATGTTCTTAGAGTATCTATTAATGAATATATTATTCTGATGATAACTTTAAAGTCATCGATTTGAAAACTCATTCGGCGGCATGAATGGTTGCTCAATTTGGTATGTTTAAGGTATGAAGAGGTGCCCAATTTGAACTCTGTCTTTTAAAAATAAGGTAAATATTCTGAACTTGTATACAAGAATACATAACTACCAACGAATAGGAAAAACATATAACGAAGCCCGTTTTGCGCCGTTCAATGGGCTTAGGGACGTGACAAATTCCAATAAGTCAAGAACGTCTCTTCGGCGAAATCATCTTCTACCAGTGTCATAGCGTGCTTAATATGGTTAATAAGTTTTATATTTTTCAGGTCAATTACTGAATTATCTTTATGATTTTAAAGTTTATCGACATAAACATGTCACGAGCAGAGGAAGAAGCTTCCAAAACAAGCCCAAGAAATAAAAAGGAACTATTTGAACAAGAAAATATTTAAATATACTGTTGAATATTGCAGAAATAAAATGTATTCTTTATTTGTAATATTCAGTATATTTAAATAAGTTAGCTTTAATTTGACCTGAAGGACCAAATAACTTCCAAGTCGAAAACCAGATGTTTTTTATCATTCTGTTCGATATTGCACCATCCATGGGTTTACTTTTCTTGGAATATATTTAGGGTCCCTTTTTATGTTTAAGACAAGACAAGTGTTTTTGGCATTAGGTAGAATACTGTGAGCTTTCTAAAGTTTTAATAATCAGTTCTCTCGGTACGGTTAAACAGACCAGATGCTCTGTTTTATATTTCACATTTTACTTTAATTTCATATTACACATTTTCTTTAATAAACAAATACTTCGGCTTGTAACTTTCTGTATTTTATTTGGACATTAATTCTATAAATCAGATAATAATCGCAACATATACACTCTTGTGAAATATAGATCTATTGAAGAGATCGTGAATATCTCAACGAAATAACTTTGGTGCTAGTGTTGCTGAATTCCTGAATATCCTTGATGAATAGTTTGAGGATACCAGTCTGGATAACACATTTGTAGTAATTGGTGACTTCAACATTGATTTTGCAAATAATAATTTTTATGCTAGGAAAATAAAAGAATTAATTAACAAATATGGTTTGCACCAACGTGTTGACTCGTGTACCGGTATAATAAAGCAACAACAATTGACCTCATAATTAATAATAACAAATAGTTAAAACATGAAATACTCAACACACCAAAAATAACTGACCACTCTATTGTTGAGGTGTATCTTACTGTTGAACATAACAAAGAACCTAAATGTAAAAAATATATAAATTACAAAAGATACAGATATAACATCATATCAGCTAACATAATTCCTCAAATACAAACACATTGGCTAATAATTTGGTCGACAATTTAATTTATGTACTCAACCAATATGCTCCAATAGAAGAAAATATGAATCAGAAGAACAGATAAAGAAAAGGGTTCAATATATGATAGAGCGACATTTACTCACACTGAAGTAGACTGGAAGAACTTCAGAGTAAAACGAAACAGAGTTGCTTCACTATGACACCTTAGGTGTATTTATTGATATTGAAGGTGCGTTTGATAAAACCACCTTTGGAAAAATCAACGCTGCCTTAACCAACAGGGGTGTCCCTCCTGCTGTCAGTGGCTGGATTTTCAACATGCTCTCAAAGAGACGCGTGCAAATAAAGGTGAAACACACTATAGTGAGGGGCAACGTTGCCAGAGGCTGCTCGCAGGCAGGTGTTCTGTCGCCACTGCTATGGAACCTTGTTCTCAACAGCCTCTTGTATCGCTTTGGCTCAGATGGATTCTCCACCAATGCATATGCAGACGATCTTACGATACTGCTCAACGGAAAGTTCAAAGAAGTTCTGTGCAACCGAATGCAGAGTGCCTTTCGCTTAGTCGAAAAGTGGTGCAGGGAGCACTCCCTGTCTGTAAACCCCAGGAAGACGGAGATGGTGCTCTTCACCAGAAAAAGGAGGATGGAGCCACTATGACCTCCGACCCTCCTAAACACACAACAAAATTTTGCATCTGAGGTAAAATACCTTGGGGTCACCTTCGATGCTAAATTAACCTGGAATTTTCACTTAGAACGAAGACTAAAGAAGGCATACATCTCTTATGAACAGTGCCGCAAGTCCGTGGGTATAACCTGGGGGATGAAACCCAGGGTCGTAATGTGGATCTATACTGCGATCATAAGACCTATGATTGCCTATAGAGCCGTAGTTTAGTGGCCCAAGATTCAACAAAAAACGGCAATGCTGAAGCTCAGTCAGGTACAGAGAACTGCCTGCCTAACTGTAACGGGAGCTATGAGAACAACCCCAACCAGAGTCATGGAAGTAATGTTGTGCCTGCCTCCCCTAGATATTTATCTAAGGGAGGTGGCTTTGACTGCATTGCTAAGGCTCAAAGTCGTTGGTGTGCAACCCAGCATAGAATGTGGAGAGACTAGACGCCATCTGTGGAAAGGGGGAATTGGAAGACTGCCACTACTGCAGGCGAGTGCAGATAACGTACCTCCCAAGTTTGTCTTCGACCGACTATATAATGTACAAATAAAACAAATTGAGCCTATAACCGAAGGTGCGGTTGACATTTTCGTGGATGGCTCAAAAACCAAGGAAGAAGCAGGCTGTGAAATTTACTCCCGAAGCTTGCGCATTGAACTTAAATGGTCTATGGAGGGACACGCAAGTATAGTTCAGCCTGAACTTGCTGCAATATCCATAGCCGCAAAAGAGATTGTTCGTAGGAATACTGAGAACGAGAGTATTAAAATCTACAAGGATAGTAGACGAGCACTACTGGCCTTGAAAAGTTATAAACTTACAGCCAGGTCAGTACTAGAATGCCATAATTTACTGGAGGATGCCGCCTGCAAAAACAGAATTCTGTGTGCTGCGTTAAAAGACATGCACAGTGCGAAGGTAACAAATCAGCTGACAAATTGGCTATAAAGGTAGCCGGTTCAAATATTATGGAAGCCGGCCGTTCAAACCTACCTGTTGCGACGACGATACATATGATAAAAAAGATCACCCATGAAGACTTTAGGGCAAGATGGGACGAAACAACTAACTGTCGACTGGCCAGGGAGCTTTTAAGCTACCCTAATGAGTCTGCAGCAAAAGCATACCTGGATATGTCAAGGAAGACTCTACGACTCATAGTAGGGATTCTAACTGGACACTGCCAGCTAAGGAAACATCTCCACACAACGAGATTATGCGAGGCACTTATAGGTAGAGGCTGTGAACAGGAGGACGACACAGCAGAGCATCTGCTCTACGATTGCGACGCTGTATCGGAACTAAGGGAATCCATTTTGGGAGAACGATGGCCAACCATGGCTTTTCTTAGAACAGCCTCTTCGGGCAACATCGTCGCCTTTTTTACAACACTGGCCTAGATGGATTGGTTGACCTAGGGAGGACGCACGGGGGGTCCAATGAGGCTTAAGTGCCGCGGCCTTTCAAGGCCACCCTCTCACCATTTCCACATTCCAGATTTCAGATATGCAAAAACAAACTATTTTAATGAAAGGATAGACAGGCTAAAAAACAACTCTAAGGAAATGTGCAAGCCATGAAAAAAATAGTTAACAAAAAGGAACATGAAAATGAAAAAAAAAATAAATAGAATCTGATGATAAAATAGTATCAGGTAAGGAGATTTGTAAAAAATTTAATGAATTCTTCTTGAACAGCATCCAAGTAATATATTACCAACAAAATCCTTAGAAGAGGCAGTAAAACAGACAGAAACTGAACATCGCATGGAAAATTTCGCAAAATGGAAATGTCAGAGCTGGGATAAATTATGAATAGAATGGAAAATAAAGAAAGTAACACCGATGGCATAACTGTCAAACTTTTTAAACATGCATTTGAAACCATAGGAGGTACATTTCTGAACAACACCTATCAAAGTTTAAAACAAGGAGATTTCCAGATAGTTGGAAGAAAAGTATTGTTGTGCCAATTGAAAAGATAAAGGGTACTGTGCAGTGTGAAGAATTCAGGCCAATTAATACGGTTCCCTCATATGAAAAATTATTAAAAATGTTTTTAAATGAGCAAATAATGACTTACATAGAAGACAATAAATTACTGAGTAAATACCAGGCTAGCTTCAGAAGCAAAAGCTGTTGGGAAAGTGTTCTTTTTGATTGGAAATTATTACGTTCTTCAATCACTAATATTTATAATACCATATAATTAATGTAAAAGTATACTTAAAAAGAAAAATCATGGGCACAAGCTTTCTCTAGAAAATGTTCAAATTTAATATGCCTTTTTATGGTATAAAATACATAAAATTTAATAAAAGAATTTATATTATGGAAAGGAACAATTACTAGTTTTACATTAACTTCTGATTGATTTTTTTCCAAAAAAATATCGTTTTTTAATGATAGAGATAGTTTATGTACAGGCGTCACAAAAAAATATATTTTTTCTGGATTTAGTAACATCAGCACATTAAGTGTGCCAACACTTAATGTGTTACATATCTGGCACCGTATCAGTATCAGTATTAGAAGGGGTGGCCCTAGCGGGCGTGGCACTTAGACCACCAATTGAGCTCGTTGTGATCCCAGCACGCATTAGAGAACCTCCAGGATGCCGGTTTTCCTTAAGAAAGTCCGCATCTTCTTCAGACTAACACGACGCACTGAATCTGGCTCGATCAGGGTCACGCCAAAGATTCTGAATCTTCCCTACGCAAAGGCGAGGCATTCCGTAAGTAGATGGTATGGGGTCTCAACTTCCCTCATGCACCATCTACACTCCTCCTTCTCTGCAATTCTCAGCAGAGTCAGGTGCCATTTAAGCCTAACAGTGCTCTGTGTAGAATCCTACCAGTGCCCTGTACTCCTTCCTTGGTAGACCCATCAACTGACTGCTGAGAGTCTTCGCTGGCCCATGTATCATGCGCTTCGTCTGTCTCATCCTCGGAGTCGTCCACCATACCTCTTCGGCCCGACCTTCCGCCCAGGACTCTAAAGCTCTTTCGCCAATACTCTGGGCCATCCCTATACAGGGATCAGGCCCTAAGTATCTACGTGGGGAGCCATCTCTGGCTAAGGCTTCAGCGGCATCGTTTCCTGGGACATCCGAGTATCCAGGAACCCAGACCAGCATAACTTTTTACCCTTTGCAAGTGATCGCCGACTCGTAAGGAGTAGAATCGTATTAAAAAATAAACGAGAAACAAACAAATTGATTCAAAATCTAGGATTCCCCGCCATCGAAGAAATTAAACGGAAAACACTTATCAAAATGAATTAGCAAAGGAATTAAAGCCAAAAGTCTTACTCAACTTAAACCTAAATCAAATGGCAGACAAAATTACATCAAGCATTCAGGTAGCAACCAAGAAGATATGCACGAGGAAAAGACAAACGAACACAAAGCTTACTGCAGATACACTAAGACTAATAGAAGACAATCTGATAGGACTTCCCAAGACTATAAGGACTTGAATAATAAAGTGAAAAGAGAAATCCGGAAAGATTTAAGAACGTATAAAACTAAACTAATAAATGCAATTGAAGACAACAAGAACATGAAGGTGTTAAGATCTCAGCTGTCCAAAGGAACCACGAATTATAAAAATGAAGAACCATCAAAACGTTCTGGTATCAGACAAAAACGAAATCGCAAATATAGTTGAACTGTTTTATACTAACTTATATACATCCACTGCACCAGAACCCGAATTAAATCCAAAATAAACTATACTGAATGTGGGATCAGAAGATATTCCGGACATATCGGTAGAAGAAATTAGAAGAGCTCTTAATCAAATGAAGACAAGAAAATGCCCCTGTGAGGATAGCATTATCTCCGATATGTTAAAGATGGGAGGCAGAATTATCGAAGAGACGCTGGTGATACTATTGAACAAATGTCTACAAGAAGGAAAAATCTCTAATAAGTGGAATAACTCTGAAGTGATACTGCTGTTTAAAAAAGGAGATACTACTGATATAGAAAATTATCGTCCAATTAGTTTGCTATTACATATGTACGAACTATTTACAAAGATAATAACAAATCGCATTACAAATAAACTCAACTTCTTCCAACCCATGGAGCAAGCAGGATTCCGCAAGAGCTTCAGTACAATGGACCATATACAATCAATAAGATCCTTTATAGAAAAAGGAAACGGATATAATGTCGCAGTTCCCTTGGCATTCATAGATTTCGACAAAGCTTGCGTCTCCATTGAGACATGGGCATTTTTAAGATCAATGGACAACTCTAGAATAGATTCAAGATATACAGATGTAATACGAAAATGCATCGTTTCATGTTAAAATCGAAGAAGATATGCAAATAGACAGAATCCCAATAAATAGAGGAGTACGCCAAGGTGACACGATTTCGCACAAATTATTTACCCTAGCGCTAGAGGATGTCTTCAAAGAACTATCTTGGGAGAATAAAGGTATTAAAATCGATGGTTCCTACCTAAAACACTTAGGATTCGCTGACGACATCGTATTGGTATCATATGATGTAAGCCAACTCGGACAAATGTTAAAAGACCTCTGCCAAGCTTCCAAGAAAATCGGATTGAAAATGAATCTTAAGAAAATGAAACTTTTAAGTCAAGACCATGTTCAGGTAGCCACCGAGAATCACCAAATTGAAGGCGTCGCAGAATATGTCTACCTCGGTCATATTATTAAGACAGACAGAGAAAATCAAACTGCAGAGATCACTAGAAGAATAGGGCTTACTTAGGCGGCGTTTGATAAATTAGGACACATATTGAAGAACACCATTATACCAATTAACTTGAAACGCAAGGTATATGATGCATGTGTCTTACCTGTGGCCACATATAGTCTAGAAATCGTGGCATTCACCAAAAACTCCATTAACCGACTCCAGGTAACACAGAGAGCCATGGAAAGAGCAATACTAGGAATCTGTTTGAGGGACAAGGTGCGTCACGAGGAAATAAGGCAACGAACAAAAGTATATATAGCCAAAATAATAGCGGAACTGAAATGGGCATGGGTTGGCCACGTTGCACGCCAAGACTCAGAACGATGGTCTTCAAAAATAATTCACTGGCGGCCTAGGGAACATAAACGAAGCGTGGGTAGACCCCCAAGAAAGTGGCTGGACGGTATCAAGCAAACGGTAGGAAGAAGGTGGTACCAGCTAGCACAAGACATGAGAGAATGGAGGAGGCTAGAAGAGGCTTACGTTCAGGAGTGGACGACATAAAA
Organism: Pissodes strobi; assembly: GCA_016904865.1. Lineage (NCBI taxonomy): Eukaryota > Metazoa > Arthropoda > Insecta > Coleoptera > Curculionidae > Pissodes > Pissodes strobi. The sequence goes on along the minus strand of MU188062.1, from coordinate 15,985 downwards.
AGCTGAAGAAGAAGAGAAGAGAAGTTCAATCAGCCAGCTCCTACACTCTCTCACAAACAAGGAGTGCCTTCAGCGCCATGAGTGCGGCCTTGCTGTCGGAGCAAAAGAAA
>MU188062.1:0-10875 GCA_016904865.1 Pissodes strobi | reverse complement strand
GTGCCTTCAGCGCCATGAGTGCGGCCTTGCTGTCGGAGCAAAAGAAAATCCTTCTGCCAGCTACATTGAGCCTTAACGATACCCAGATCCCCATCATGAACGCAAAAATGTCCACTTGAAAAACCGTAGTGTGCTCGCCCAGTGAGGTGGATCAGTCCCGCCCCAGTGCCTCACAGTACTTACCAGCTCCAGACGGTGTTCCCATTCTGGACCCATCTGTAAGTTAGACTAGTCCATCCCAGGATCCTATCCTTCTGGCCCCGTATCCTCATCTCCTTAGAGCAAGATCGCGAATACAGCGCATTACATCGCAGTCAAGTAGGATCTGAATCTTCACTGGAATATTACATAAAAATTTTTTGTCACTATCCTTCTCTACTATCATTGAGTTAATTTTTATTTTTGCTGCATTGGCTCTTTTTCTTCATTTTTCCAGTGCTTCATCTATGGCCGCATCCTGATTTTTTCTATAGTAATGCCTTCAGTTGAACTGCGCTGATCTATGGCAATTTCGCAAGGCAGAAGCAAGTTGCCAATCTTTAAATACATATTATTAAAGATTATTGAGATATTTGAGATATTTGCTGTATTTAAAAAAAAGTATGACATTCGAGGGAGTTGCGTTATTAAAGGATAGGCATTATTAAAAGGTCCTGTATGAAGTATGAAGTGGTGAGGCTGAAAATAAGCAACACGTATTTTTCGAGTTTAGGCGATTTTTCAAAAAATGGGACTGATCACAATAAACTGGGATGATTATAGTTTTCCGTAGGTCACCCTCTATAAGCTAACAATAAGTATTCAAAAGCGTGTGATATAAATTGTGCCTTAATAGCTTGGAGAACCCTTAGAATATGTCAGCGGATTGAACAATACGGTTATTACTAAATCTCTTATGAATGAAAAATATTTCTCATGGCATTACCTAGAAGGATATACCACAACTATTATGAAATTATCAAAAGGGGTCGCTAATACAAAGGTTACCACAGGACGTATAGGGTTACCACTACGCCGTTTCTTTTAGATCTTTATATCGATTTGACGTAATCTTAGACTTACATGAGGGTAAGGGCACTATTTAAATTTAAATTGGAAAATTATTTCCGTTCAGGTTTCATTTGCCTTTTTCTCTGCGGATATGCATACCCTTATATGGGGGCGTAGGGCAATGAGATCACATTTTACAGTATAATAAACATGCAAAGGTTGATTAAGGCAGAATGGGGGCAAAGTAATTGCTATACGTTTGGGGAGCCGAAGTCGATACTATTTGAATTTGAGGTCTAATTAGTCTTATTATTTATTATCTATATTTTTGATCAATGTAATGAATGCAAGTAAGGAATTAATATATTTGGTATTATTTCATTAGCGAACTAATTCTGCTGATATTTACCAATTAGTGTTATTTTTCTTTCAATTGAAATTAAACATGAAATAGCGATTGCTATATAAGTTTATCATTAATACAAGGCAGCCGGAGGCTCTTTTCCTGTCAGATGTCTTAGTAACCTATGGTTTCATACAGACAGTTACTAGCAATACAAGGTCTGGGGCGTGCTTGGACAACATTTTCATGAATTTTGGCTTGGATTCTTTTGCAGCTGGTAGTGTGGATGTGGGAATATCGGATCACCATGGGCAGGAAGTTCATCTGCTCCATGAGCTATACCAACTAACGTATGCATTATAAAAAAGGTATGTAGGCCATTAACAGAAAAAGGTATGTCAACTTTCTTTGGTTTGGTTTCTTCGTATGACTGGAGCTTTGTTACTGATGAATGTGTGACTGTCAATCAAGGCTTAGAAACATTTTTGGGGAATCTGGAAAAAGCTTATAAACATTATTTTCCTGAAAAAAAACATTATAACGTCACACAAAACAAGAGAATGAAATGGTTTGATGAGAAACTAAAATCAATGCGTGATCATCTACAGCTTCTAAGTGAATTATCTCGTCAATATGAAAATAAAATGTCTCTTTTAAACAAGAACTTAAAGAACCTAAAGGTTTTCAGAAAAGATACAGGAATGCCATACAGGAAGCAAAGCTTGAGGCTAATGACCACTTTGTTAACTCTGCTGAAAATCCCTCTAAAGCAGTGTGGCAAGTTATACAGAGTAATATAGTTTCATCTAAGCAAGAGCAATAATAATTGTAACATATCAGCAGATGATTTTAACAATTTCTTTTCAAGTGTTGCACATGATACTGTAAAGAAGATCCCTGTATCGCATGATGATCCAATTCATATTCTTGCAGATGTAAATTTACCAGAAAACATGTTCTCATTTTCTCCCGTCTCCTTTATTGAAATTAGAGATCATTGATAATTTAAAAAATAAAGCAAGTCGAGATATCTTTGGCTTAAATGCCAAGCTGATCAAATCAATTAAAACCTTAATCATTAGCCCTCTTACTAAACTAATTTACTGATGCCTGAAGGAAAATGTTTTTCCTGATGTACTTAAGGCTGCCAAAGTGATACCTATTTTTAAGAAGGGTTATCCTGAGAAGCCAGAAAACTATCGACCTATATCCTTGCTACCAATAATTTCAAAAATCTTTGAGAAATGCATACCCACCCAATTGATAAAATTTTTTGATGACAATAACTTATTTACTTCATTCCAGTTTGGATTTAGAAAGGACAAGAACACTATGATGGCAATCTTGGACTTAGTCTCTTTTATTCATGATTATTTTAATAATAATTCAGAGTTTAGCAATATCTTGTTCTGTGACTTAAACAAGGCATTTGATTGCGGCCACATAATATCTTACCGCATAAACTTAGCAAATATGGCTTTAATGCGAACAGCATTACCCTTCTTAGGTTCTATTTGACGGGCAGAGAGCAGGTTGTGAGTGTGGGTGGGGTGTCATCAGCGAAAAGTAGTATTACTATAATAGAGGTTCCCCAGGGATCGGTTTTGGGAACTATGCTATTTTTAATCTACATAAACGATTTGCCATCTAAAGAACCAACAGGTAAATTTAATATTTTTGCTGATGACACAACAGTACATTTAGGACCGATTCTCTTGAGACCTCAGAGCTTGAGATGAACATTTTGCAAAGTGGCATCCAAGACTGATTTAACATGAACCTACTACATCTTAACGCTGACAAAACGAAAAGGGTAATTTTACTCTACGACAAACTGATCTACCAATGGAGACCACAGTAAAATTTTTGGGTGTTTATCTAGACCCTCTTCTTCAATAGCACTCGCATATTGATGCAGTGGCTGCAAAACTAAGGAGTACAATATATGCCCTACGTTGCCTGGCTGGTGGCTCCTCTGATAGTGCCCTGAGAACTGCATATTTTGGCCTGTTTCACTCTTGTCACAGAGTGCCAGATATGCCATTTTGGTGTGAGGCCATGCTCCCCAAGTAAAGAGGTTGTTTGCACTTCAGAGAAGGGCAGTTAGAGTTCCTGGCAGATTGGGTTACAGGGATGACTGTAGACAAGTATTTACAACTATGGGTGTACTCACCTTACCATCGGTTTATATCCTGGAAAATCTACTGTGGGTGCAGAGGAATTAAAGCCAATATCAGGTGCATAATTATGAAACTAGAAGTCCGAACAAATTGGTTCCAGTTTTCTACAGGCTGACAAGATGTCAGGGGGCCCTGGGTGTCTGGCTGTGAAACTATACAATAAACTGCCAACCAATTATATTGAATCGCCTTTACTACATTTTAAAAATAAAATAAAATATAATTCTAATAAGAAATTCCTTTTATTCGACTGAAGAATATTTTAATTACATCTTTTAAGACTGATATATTGTTAGTATTTATTTTAATCTTTATAATTTTCAATATGATTGTGTACAAAATATTTTAGTATCTGTTTATTTTATGACAGTTTTACCTTGACATTGATCTTTTCTGCTGACTTGTGTAAATACTATTGTATATATTAACACCGATAAATGAATTTGAATTTGAATCACCTTTTAGTACAGTACAACAAATAGAGCTTGAAGAGAAATACATATTAGGTACGAAGAAAAGTGAACAAAGTAGAAACATTTAGAAGAGAAAATATATTCTTAAATGGATCAATAGTCTCTCCCGCCAATCTGAGGAAATATTTTTGATTCGATCTTTGAAGGGATTTTTGATAAGTAAACCCAATTTATTTAATAACAAATTATAACTCTTGACAGCTGTAAATACAAAGGATCTTTGAAACATCGCAATCCGATTAGGTGGCATTTCTGTCAGCTTATATACATTCCAGTGGTGCACATAATTTCTAAGAGATGGATTATTTTTAATGGATAGTCTTTTGTTGTTAATTTTCAAAAATATTTAAGACGATGAAATTATCATATTTTCTTAAATCGATAATTTATTTATTTAGCGTATGGCACCTTCAAATCACAGAGAGAAAGACATTAATATAAATAAAATATAAATACACAAATATATATAACATTAATCACAAACATACACTTAGGTCTAGAATATATTCAATTCCACTGTGGGTGGCGTTCAGAAAATCTGTGGGATGGCCGGTGTAGGATCTCAGAGGGCATTCATGTATAATGTGGTGGACCGTTTGTCTGTTGGCACCACAGTCACACTGTGGGGATGGTATTTTTCCCCATTTGTGGAGCGAATCTGCATATCGACCGTGCCCTGTTCTAATCCTGTTGAGACTCCTGTTTGACGGGGTAAGTCAAATCCCGATATTTTGACATTTAGGTTAGGTAGGTACATTTCGGGCGTGATCTGGGGCCCATTCCGTTCGCCATGCCTCAGTGAGGGTAAAACCGGAATCTTGTAAGATTTTTGCCCTAACGACAGCAGAATGTCTGGACCCGTAGCCTATTAAGTTCTATGCCATCGGATGTTGAGTGAATGGGCAGCTGCAAGTTCACTTGGATTTTCTTGTACTCCCTGGCTGGTGCATTTTCTCTGCGCAGGTGTAGTGGTGGAATATGACTCAGCACGGGCAGCCAATGAGTGAAAGTGGACTTTATCGTTCCAGAGATGATTCACATTGTGCAGTTTAGTTCTTCATCCACATTCTTGAATGCTGGCGAGCGGTACTCTGCAGCAGAGTATACTAGCCCCAAGGCAGAGCAGCGCAGAGTAGAAGCTGTGGAACCCCATGCTGTACCACAGAGTTTCTGAATGATGTTATCTCTCGTTCGAATTTTAGCAGCTGTATTTGTGAGATGTTTTTTGTAGGTCAGGGTTCTGTCGAGAGTTACTTCTAGGTATTTTGGAGTTTTATTGAAAGGTAGAGTGTTGTTATCGAGGCATACCTTAAGTTCTTTGTTGGCCAGTTTATTATTAAGGTGGAAACACGAGGTATCTGTTTTAGTTGAGCTGGGTTGGAGCCTCCATTTACGAAAATAATTTCATAGAATTATTAAGTCCCTAGTCAGTACTTCCTCACTGGCTACCATGTTCTTATATTGTCTGGCTATCGCCCAGTCGCAGTCGTCGGTATATCCAAACTCTTTTGATGCAGTCGCAGGCATGTCCGCCATATATAGGTTGAAAAGTAGTGGGGCTAGCACTGAGTCTTGTGCCTGCTTTGGTTATTGCCCAAAGTAACTTGAAAAGGTCTGTTACTGAGCATTTGATCTATGAGATTAGCTGTTTTTAGACAGGGTATGATTTGGAGGAATTTAAAGATTAATCCTTGCCTCCATACAGTGTCGTATGCTGGAGTTAAGTCGACAAACACTATCGAAGTTTTCTTTGGAAGCCGGCCTCTATATAACTAGTTACAGAAAACACTTGGTTCGTACAGCTCCGGTGTGGTCGAAAGCATGCCTGCTCTATTGGGATGTTTTCAAGAATGGTTTGAATAATCTTATTATATACGAGCCATTCGAGGAGCTTGTAGATCTATAGGGCGGTAGCTCTGAGGATCATTGCTAGGTTTGCCAGGTCTTAGTAAGGCGACAATTTTTGCCCTTTTTAGGAGATGAGGCGTGTTTCCTATTTATATATTGGTGAATAACCTTGCTAGCCGCCCTTTAGCATAACTTCCGCAGTGGAGAAGATATTCCGGGTGTATACCATCAGGGCCTGATGGTTTTCCAGCGTTCACGTCTTTCAGTGCCATGGAAATGTCTTCAGTTGTGAAGGGTTGGCTGTATAGCGTGTTATCTTCGGATGCCTGTTTGAGTTCTGTAAGCTCCTTTTTAACTTTAATAGTGTGTGCTCGATCTCTTGGGGCTCTAGATGTTTTAGTGATATGAGTTGCAATCACGTTTGGTGAGATGGAGCTAGATATACGTAAACTTTTGCTCCCACCCTCCAGTTTTCGCAGTAATGACCATGCTTTACGGCTAGATCTTGTAAAGTCCAACTGCTCAACAGTCTTTGTCCATTTAGCTCGTCTGGCTGCATTCAAACTGTGCAATCCCCGTCGCCATTATCCAAAAACTGCTTATATAGCTGTTCGCAGTTTTGGCTCCATCTTGGGATGTATTTTTTCCGGAACCCTCTGGGGGATACTGGCTTTAGCTGCACCTATTGACGCACCAGCGAATCTTTCTTTGTTCTGGTACTTTCGCTCTATCCATCCCAAGCATTTATCGAGGTTTTCTGTAAACTTAGACCAGTTGGCTTTCCCGAAGTTCCATCTAGGGCGGGGGTATGAAGATATCATCAAGGACCCTACGAGATGCAGGCAGGGGTTGGTCATTGCTATCAGTTGAGACGAAACATACGTCAGGGCAGGTTTCGGTTCCCTACGATGCTGATTTAAATGTACATTGATCTTTGGCGTCGAAAATTAGGTAGATATTCTGATTTTTCGCCCACTCCACCAGGTCTTCTCCGATTGCCTATACTTCCAGAGTTCGTGGTGGTTATTTAGATCTCCGACATATATGGCTGGATGGTCAAGGGTTTGGAGGGCTTGTTGAGGAAACTGCTTTGCGGGAGGCTTATAAATGTTATTTATTGTGGTTTCGCCAACTTTTACAATAACCTCATGTATCTCATTTGCTGTTAATTCTGAGTTTAGAACAGCATCCTCTAACTCGCAGCGGGCGTAACTTGCTATTCCATAGAATTTGTGATAGGTGGCACCAATCAGGTCGTAGCCAGATATTTTACCTCTTGATCTCAGTTGCTCTGTATTTTCAGTGTGAGTTTCTTGGATTGCGACCACGTCAATATCGTTATTTAGTAAAATCTTGTGTAAAAACTGGCATCTGGCTCTGCTTATGCCTTCCATGTTAAGTTGGCAAACTCGGATGTTTGCTCCAAGTTTTATCGTCGGTTGGTCTTCACAAAGACCAATTTGATCGCATTTTTCAGGAGTCATCTTCATTTGATATGACCAGGAGATCCCTTTATGGAATTATCTGATCGCCAGTATTGTTCTAGTTCATTTAGCGTTACCCAGGGTGCACGTGCAGTATTACTACTACGGACGCGAACTAGCATTACACCCCAATCGATAATAATTATGGAAACACGATATGGAACGCCTCATATGATATAAAATAATTATTATTTTATATCATATGAGGCGTTCCATAACAAAACTCGCCTTATCCACTTTTTGGAAAAATGTTATTTGATGGATTAAATTATTCTTCGTCCCAATACCCATGCGGCCTGTGTCGCAAAACGTGGCAAAACTCGCCATATCCTTTATAAATACACGTTTATATATAGGCACTCAAATCAAAACTCACCGTATCCAGACACACCGACTGATCGAAACCAATATAACCCTGCTTATAGATCAGTAATGAAGTTTGAAGAAATGAGAAGGTTTCTTAGATTTGATAACAAAGTCACTAGAGCCGCAAGATTAGAAACCGACAAACTTGCTATGATATCACACATTTGCCAAATGTTTGTGAAAAACTGCACAGCAGAACGTTACCATATACCATGTTACCTATAGAGGAAGATGCAAATTTATACAATACATGCCAAGTAAGCCAGCGAAATGTTGGCTAAAAATATATCGGAATCTTCTTTTGAATTGATGCTATTATTATCTTGGACGCCAACCAGGAAGAGACGTGCACACAAACCGAGCATTTGATATTGTGAAGAATTTAGTACAAAGTATTTATAATCCAGGATTAAACCTTACTGTAGACAATTTCTTTACCAGCGTGCCATTGGCTATATATCTGTTCGAAAAAATATTGCTGTCGTCGGAACTTTACGTCAAAATAAGAGAGATATTCCATTAGAGTTAAAATCATCTAAAAACAAAGAAAAATTTTCGTCAATGTTTTGCTTCAGAAACAATTTATTAATGGTGAGTTAAGTTCCAAAAAAAACAAGTCGGTAATTTTGCTTTTTTATGGCAGTGGCATACTGAAACTTACCGACCCCCAGTCTATGTATTACCTTCTGAAAGTCGGCAGTCAGACACGTGATCGTACAATATATTTTTTTACAAACCTATTTCGACCCATCCATTACGTTGTGCATTTTGTATCTCCCAAGTTCTTTAGAGTTTGGAGCCGCAAAAGTCGTTTGTTTTTTTCTCTTTGTTGGGAACTATGTCCCTTTTTTTTATCTTATTTTAACAATTAATACACCAAGAACATTTAATACATTTATTAAATAAACGGAACCAGTCAGCACATGTTAACATAGATCAAATCTTAATACATGAAGAACGAACATCTTAATTTTCTTAAAGTTCAGTATGAACATATGTAAGAAGTCATTTTGTTAAACTCTAAATATACTTAATTATGCCACCCTTCATAACTTGTAGTAACATCCAGGACCGTAGTACTTAATATGTACCAGTTTTAATTCACGAATCAGTTCACCTATTAATATATTAGTCCAGAGTAATTGGCTGTGATACCTGTCACTTATCACATACAACACGTGGTACGTTGTACCTGATAATTACTGCATTGTTCTCTTCTCATAATATTGTATTAGTCCAGAACTTAACGTAACAACGGTTACGATAATTACGAAGATTTTAAAATGGGAAACAAGTCAAGCAATATAATTAAACACCAAGCAAGCCGAAAGACAACGGTCCAGGAGCGGACGCACAGTTCCTAACAACTCCTGTCGGACATCCATGGATCTTGTCAATTAATCATCGACGTAACTCGTTACCCTCTCTACAACCTATCGCTTCAATGCCAATACATTATTATTCGCGTGTACGTACCTCTGCATATTCCCATTCATTCAGACATCACACAACAACGTACAATTCAAATTCAACCAACTATCGTATCATACACTCGGGATATTCAGTTGTACGCAATTAAATAATTAAAATTTCGGGAGTACGGATCTTGCCTGCGGCAATCCGTACTATTTACTATTTTATTCTTAACCAGATGACTTCGATAGAAGGTACCCTTCAAAAATCATTGTGCCCATTGACTCTCATTCACCAGATGTCCTTAACTTTACTACAAGAATGAAACAAGTGCTAGTGACTTATTTAACAGCTGTGAAATTCGGAAAACATTTGAAGTTTCGATCGATTATTGTCTGTCTAGACCTTTTAATTCTTTTATATTTACTTTCGAAATTTAAGGGTTTATTGGGACCAGAGTTAGTGTGACCAGGATAGCATTAAACGTGACCAAAATTTATAGAACCCATTTTTTTCTTGATATAATTCCCCTTCCCATTTTCGTGTAATTGCGCTTACCTGGAAGAATTTGGTTTATTGATTTTTCTCCCCCAGCCCTCTTAGCCGTTCCCCGAGTATTCATTTTGCTGATTTGTTGTTGTTGTTGAGTTTCACAGGCGAACTTTTAAAAGAATAACTTTTAGAATTATGGAACAGGAAAATTAAAATAAATTGAGACCCCCCCATGACCCTTCCAGAATTCTCAATTTGTCAATGGTAATATCAGTCAATCCCCACATCGTACACCGTTATATAAGGTTCGGCGTTAGGATCTTCTTTTATTCCTCATTAACAAATATGTCAGAATTCTGCAATTGTTAGTGCATTACTCCATGGAACTTTAGATTGTCAACATCGTACACCGCCATATTAGGTTCGACGTTTAAACGCACCAAAATACCATAAAAAAATGCAACAACAATTTAGCTCGTATTGAATTTCCGCTAAAGTCTTGCAAAACAAGCACCGCACACCATCCGAGGTTCGGACGCTATACAAATTGCAATACTCTATCGGAAAGTTCAATATCAGCATTAAATACGTTAAATTGATTTTTTTTTTATTTTGAAATAAATTTAATTTCCCCTAATGTTGTTATTAATTATTTCCTCCCACAGACTTGCAATCCAGCACCGGACACCGTCAGGCTCGGACGCTGTAAATTCACACGCCCCCTTGAGAAAATATCAATAACCAACATTCTACTTTAATTATTTAAAATAGAGTTTAAAATTTAGAATGAATTTCAAGAAATTATTAAATTTCCCTAATGTTGCTTATTAATTATTTCCTCATACAGACTTGCAATCCAGCACCGGACACCGTTAGGTTCGGACGCTGTAGATTAACACGACTTTTTTGAGAAAATATCAATAATCAACATTCCCCTTTAATTAATTTAAATTTAGAATTTTCCAGTTCAAGAAATTAATTAGTGGTCGAGCAGAGTTTCGTCCGTACTTTTAAAAGAATAAATTTTAGAATAAAATTCAATGCTGTCGGTTGGCTTTTTATATGGAACCTTCCCCTGTATCCAGCCAACGTCACGCATCTCCCCTTGCCTTTTACTTGACTTACGGTATCTTCACCCTTATTGCGTGGCAATATAGGAACCTAATTCCCTTATCAAACTTCAAGAATTTTAAGTGGTTGTAGCGAGCGCATTGTAAGCCCATGATTTTGCTTGTTTAAGCCCCGTTAAAGTTTACCATTGGAATATTATTATATTATATGCATAT